>VOPJ01009657.1:0-79150 GCA_014673585.1 Semibalanus balanoides
AAGCGGCGACTGAGGAGACCCATCTGATCATAAGCAAAATACAAATGCCTAAATTGCAATTCTTCACAGCGAAAGAATCCGTCTAGTCATAATTCATATTTCTGCAGAACGTGAGGATCCGATTATATATTTTCCACGCACAAGCATTGTTGAAATTCACGAGCCTACAATTTTTCAAAAAAGCTTATCAGTTTCAGGCCAAATTCCATCGTAAGAACATCTCTTAATTTTTTTACCGAATCATTTTCCAAAATGATTCGGCGTTCCAAATCCAGTAGTGCGGGGAAGATGAAGAAAATATTGCTGGATATCCAGGGCAGCGACGTGAAAATATGGCCCCTACGCGACAAGAAAAGCAAGGGCTGCGGCTCAAGCCGTGGTCGCAGCAAGTCTAAGGGAGGACACAAGAAGGGAGGACACAAGAGATCGAAGTCTGGAGGCAAGCGGAGGTCCCGCTCCAAGGGTAAGAAATCTGCGGGAGGTTGCGGAGCCAAGCCAAAAAGAGTCAAGAAGAAGAGGTCCAAATCCCGGAAGGCCAAGAAGAGTGGAGGAGGTTGTGGAGCGCCGAAGAAACGCCGTGTTGTGAAGAAGAAGAAGAAGGCATGCTAAATGTCCCATTTCGTTTAGTAATCAACACAAGCCAGTGATCTTACACATGTGCTGTGAAGAAGGCATGCTACATGTCCCATCTCGTTTAATAATAATCACAAGCCAGTGATCTTACACATGTGCTGTGCTGTGAATGTTTTCAGTGCTAAATATAACTATCCCATGAGTGTGGTTTATCAGCAGCGATGTGATGAACGAAGGGTACTACGCCAATAAGTTAAATTTATCCGTTTTGTGAATAGGGAACACTCTCAAACCTCTAACAACTTCACTTTCAACCAGACTTCTGAAATATTTCTGGTACGAAAATGCCTGTCCCGGTACAAAAATGTTATATTTAATAACCTCGACGACCACTGGCAGCGTTATCTTGTACAAATAAGCGTCATTCTTACGGACAAATGACACACAATCAGCAGTTTGGCAACGCGTGAAAGCTCGACAATAAACAGCACCTGGCGTAGACGCGACGGATTTCACCATACAGATAACGGCGTGATATCTGCTCGATCCGAGAATGGCTCCGTCCGTTCCTAACACAACTAAAAAACGAATATCCTCGTTCAGTGGCAGTAAACACACTTCGGATGACATTTCTTCCCGTTAACTCCACACTTGCAACCGCCGGAAATGTCCCCTTTACCCTGAAAGAAAGAGATCTGCGATTAGTAAAGGCGTCACATTTAACAGTATTTAATAGCAATTTAAAATAGCTATTACTAGCTTACACCAAAGGCTACTAAAGAGAAGACCCAAGGCAACTGAATAACTGAGAAGACCGAATAATTTCCATAAAATAATAAAATTTGTATAGTCGTTCTCTATTTCTATATAGGTCTATTTCTATATACATACTTATATATGAGATGAGAATATGCCATGATTATGAAATAAATGATGATGTTAATGATCAATAACATGGCAATGTTTATTTATTTATTTTTCAAATAAAGGTCTGAAATAAGGAATCAAGCTTTCGTTTTAATACAACATTTTCAAGATAACATTTTCAAGAAGTAAGATGGCAATCTGGAAAATGTGTAAAACGAAGCTTGATCCTTCACTTTCAGACCTTTTATTGAAAATAAATAAATAAAACATTGCATGTTATTGATCATTAACCATCATCATTTATTTCCATAATCAGTGGCATATTCTCATCTCATATATAAGTATGTATATAGAAATAGAACTATATAGAAATAGAGAACGACTATACAAATTTTATTATTTTATGGAATTTTCGGTCTTCTCAGTTAATTCAGTTGGCCTTGGGTCTTCTCTTTAGTGCACTTTGGTGTAAGCTAGTAATAGCTATTTTAAATTGCTGTTAAATACTGTTAAATGTGACGCTTTACTAAAATCGCAGATCTCATTCTTTCAGGGTAAAGGGGAACATTTCCGGCGGTTGGGCAAGTGTGGGAGTTAACGACAGAAGTGGTTCATCCGAAGTGTGTTTACTGCCACTGAACAAAGGAAATATTCGTTTCTTTTAGTTTTGTGTTAGGAACGGAACGGAGCCATTCTGCAGGGTCGGAGCAGATATCACGCCGTTACTGTATGGGTGAAATCCGCGCGTCCTACGCCAAGGTGCTGTTTATTGGTCGAGCTTTTCAACGCGTTGGCCAAACTGCTGATTGTGTGCATTTGTCCCGTAAGAAAATGCCGCTTATTTGGTACAAGAAATAACGCCTGCCAGTGGTCGTCAGAGGTTATTAAATATAAACATTTTTGTACCGGGACAGGCATTTCGTACCAGAAATATTTCAGACGTCTGGTTGAAAGTGAAGTTGTTAAGGTTGAGAGTGTTCCCTATTCACAAAACGGAATAAATTTTAACTTATTGCGTAGTACCCTTCGTTCATCACATCGCTGCTGATAAAACCACACTCAATGGAATAGGTTATTATTTAGGGCACTGAAAACATTCACAGCACAGCACATGTTGAAGATCACTGGCTTGTGATTATTATTAAAACGAGATGGGAACATGTAGCATGCCTTCTTCACAGCACATGTGTAAAGAATCACTGGCTTGTGGTTGATTACTAAAGCGAAATGGAACATTTAGCATGCCTTCTTCTTCTCTTCACAACACGGCGTTTCTTTCGGCCGCTCCACAACCTCCTCCACTCTTCTTGGCCTTCCGGATTTGGACTCTCTTCTTCTTGATCTTTTTGGCTTGGCTCCGCAACTCCCGCAGATTTCTTTACACTTGGAGCGGACCGTGCCGCTTGCCTCCAGACTTCGATTCTTGTGTCCTCCCTTCTTGGTCCTCCCTTAGACTTTGCTGCGACACGGGTCTTGAGCCGCAGCCCTTGCTTTTCTTGTCGCGTTAGGGCCATATTTTCACGTCGTCTGCCCTGGATATCCAGCAATATTTTACTTGCATCTTTCCCGGCACTACTGGATTTTGGACGCCGAAATCAATTTGAAAATGGTTTTCGGTAAAAAAAATTAAGAGATGTTCTTACCGATGGAATTTGGCCTGAAACTGAATAAGCTTTTTTGAAAAATTGTAGGCTGTGAATTTCCAACATATGCTTGTGCCGTGAAAAATATATAATCGGATCCTCAACGTTCCCTGCAGAATATGAATTATGACTAGACGGATTCTTTCGCTGTGAAGATTGCAATTTAGGCTTTGTAATTTTGCTTATGAATTCAGATGGGTCTCCTCAGTCGCCGCTTTTCCACTAGTTCAAGGGTGGGGGTGATTCTGCACGTGCGCAACGTGCACACCCCTATTCTATATCTCAGGAACGGCTGAACCGATTGTGTTCCAATTTGGTGTGTGGATATAGACCTCTAAGCCGCCACTTCTCAACAAGTCAGGGATGGGTGTCTCCACGTGCGCACCTTTTTTGTATCTCAGAAACTACTTCCCCGATTGAGTTGAAGTTCGTCATACATTTCCTTCGCGCTCGCTCGTTCATCGCCAACTACGGCGCTCTACTGGTATATGTGAAAAATTTGATTATGAGCGGCCCAACCAGACCCAAACCTGTGCAAATATGTTGAGAAGCGGTTATCTCTGCAACCGCACGTCTGATTGACAAGCAGTCTTCTTTTCTGAGCAGCCCCATCCAATCAATCATGTGTTTTAACAGTGCCGACTCATGTGGGTGACTACCGCTGCGCGTGGTGCGTGCCGCGTAAGGGGTGTTAAAATGTGTTTTGTCGCAAAAAAATCGCAACGGCTGGGCTGATTGTGTTCGAATTTGGTGTGTGGTTAGGGACCCCTCAGCCGCTGCTTTTACACTAGTCAGGGGTGGGGTGCCTCTGCACGTGCGCACGTGCACACCCCTATTATATATCTCAGGAACATATAATGACTGTTTGACTGTTTGATAAAGACCTGTGGCCGAAATATTACGAAATAATAACTTAATTTTTGATAACTTTTCGATTTTTCATATCTTCGAGGAAAGGGTCATGGTATTTCGTTTGTTAATTTATCTCAGGAACGGTTGAACTGATAGTGTTCCAATTTGGTGTGTGGTTGGGGACCCCTTAGTCTAGTTAAGTTTTTTCTCTTGCTACAATAATGTAAAGCAAGTGCATGGAAGGACTTATTTTTATCTAAGAGTTTATGTTTTCAAACTTATTTTAATGTGAAAACGAATAAGTAGAATCAGTTTCAAAGCATGAACTCTTAGATAAAATGAGGCCTTCCATTCTCTCGTTTAACATTTGTCATATGCATATTCCTATAACAAGTTGACATTTGTGTCGCATTCGTCACCGACGACTGGTGTTCCGCGTGTCCCGACAACTCGACAAAAGGACGACCCAATACAAGACAGAAGACGCTGCGACATGATGCTAGGAGGACATGTCGCTTGCCCCTTACCGTTTCAAATATATTTTACGTTGGCCCTACCAATTAGCATATTGTTGCACAATATACCTTGACTGCATGCGTCAGTATGTTGTCGCAAATTAGCGCATTTGACTATCACGATGTGTAGGTATTAGGTAACATTGTCTCGGACTGAGGCGCATCAGAGCCGGCGTACGATGTTCGGTTCGAAGGCGGGATTGTAACCTTGTATTAACCAGCTAACACATCAGCGCACACCATTCCGTCACACATAAAGCCAAGAATGAAAGAATCGCCGACCGGACGTCGGCCACTGACCCGCGACACGCGTCACATACGTCACACATACCTCACAAGTGACACTGGTACCCCGTGACACACGCTGCCGAGCTGTTGGGGCTCGCCTCACCGGACGATGGCCACAGAGACTGGCTGGTGCGCCAGGCACGGGACTGTCGGGGCGAGTCGCTCTCGAAACTAGGTTTCCACCCGACACAGATTCACGCGGCCAGGCGAAGAACTGTTCGTGCTTCCGTGCGTACATCCACTCGGTTACTTCGACTGCGAAGTGTGTTGCACGTGTGCTAGGCTAACTTCAATAGTGGTGGTGATAAACGGCTGATAAAACATCTGAATGTTAAAGGTGCTCACGTTGTCAAATGCGTATTCAGTTTAGTTACGAAACTACCGTGATTGGAAGAAAGTCGACCTTTTGGTCCACTGCAATGAATTGTAAACGGCTCAAATTCGAATGTAAGCAAGACGTGTTTCTTTATGTATCTGACGTTTTTGACGATCTTCAAATGTGCTCATAAGTTGTGCACATTTGCGACAGTGTAGGAATATTTTTAATTTCGTTAATTTGCCTGCGATGGCAGGCCAATGTGCCTGTTTTACGAAGCAATGACATTGTTTTGGCGCATTTTGGTCATCCATGGAATGAAGAGCGAATATAATGAGTTTAGATGAAGAGAGCATTTCAACTAAGCATATCAAATAATGAAATAACATTAAATGTCAGCCCTAATCTACTATGGATGACAATGATTTGCTATCAATAGCAATGTGTAAGTTTGTGTTGCAAGCTCTTTGTACAGGATCTTCTTGACTATACAAAACATTGATTCAACATATAATATAGAGGTACAATATACATTATGTACAGACATTGCAAATACACATCCAACAATAATTCTATACTCTAGCAAGGAAGCAACCAGTTTCTAAAACGGCTTATATAAAGATCACATTCATGTATTTTTCGTCGAGTATTTGGCAGTCTTGTATAAGCAAGACTAGCGAAACTTGGCATGAGTTTTACGTGGTTTGTTTGGAATTGTTGCGTGCACCGTTTGAATGTATTTTCTTCGATGGAAGCACGCGTAACTGGTCGTCAATGCCTCTCAATTTTGCCTCCCCATCTGAGGGTGTTTTTTATCGTGTTCTGGTTGCCAAAATGACCCGGAACACAAACAAAGTGTCTTTTCTATTCTTGTAGTCCTTGGCCAAGTCGTCCAAACGCGTAACAATGTTACATAATGACGAAAATCTATTAATTATTGTATAAATAGTGAACAGATTTCGCTAATCAACAGTTCCCAAGGAAATTTCACTAATTTTACGTCGATAAAACATGCATGTTGTGAGCGACGCAAATGTAATCAACAGCTAATGAGATGTTTGTTTAATTTGGTTCCCAATTCTCCCTATGTTGTGCCCAAACCGGAAATCAGTGGCTAAACACTCGTGTCACGCGCTAACATTCCTCAACCAACAACGACCAAACGTGCGTTCCATCATACTCAAAAACACACTCACACACCATCAGCACCAACACGAACAGTAGCACCAACCGACTGGTGACACCGACACCGGCACCATTTGCACCAACACTGCACACATCACCATCACACGCGCCAACACCAGCACCACCATCCCGCCTAGATCGGCGTCGGCATCACGGTAAAGTCGTGGATTGCGGCCTTCATAGTTTCGTAGATCGGCCGGTACTCCTCTGTGGCGCCACCGTCGCCGTACATCCCGTGTAGCCGGGTGAAGTACGAGTCGAAGGCGGGCGGCGCCAGCCTCTCCGCTGAGCTCGGCGCCTTCACGTGCTCCAGCAGTGAGATCATGTTGGTGCGGAACGAGTCGTAGTAGTCGTTGAGAGCCGTGCCGCCCTGGCTGGCCGGCGCCGCCGGGTCTGCCATCTGTCGGACGAAGGAGGAAGCGAGAGAGTGAGCGGCTGCGGGTGCAGTCAGGGAAGGGCGTTTTTGGTGTGATCGGCTGTTAAATATTGGGTTTACTGCGCTGTGTGTATGTTTTATTATATTTGTATATGTGTTTTAAGTATATTTATATGTTTGTACGTATGTGTGTGTCTGTGTGCTTCTAGTACCCACGGACAGAACGGCAACGGACCAACCATGACATAACTGGCATCTGGAATAGTTTTCTCTGCACGAATGGGACTGGTAATGACAGAACAGGCTATAGCCGCATCGCCTCTCACCCGGTGGTCCTTGATGTGCGTGGTGGTCACGGAGAGGCCAGTGCCATCTGTTGCCGACACAGACAACTTGGTGGAGCCGTCTGCAGAAAGAGCCGTGGCGCCGGGAGCTGCTGCCTCGCCTGTGGCCGCTGAAACGGACCAAGGTGTGACTGTGAAAATAGAGTGAAACAAGGTATCGTGCACTAGCTAGGTGTCGGTCAAGTTAGCTTTGGCTTGGTTTGGTTAGAATAAGGCCGCTTTGGTCCGCTCGGACCATTGCGCAGCCATGGGATGAAGGAGGAGGGGTAAAGTGGATCTAAATGGAACGCCGACCGGGCAACCGTCCATGGTCTTACAGGGCCCTTCCCCGCAGGGCGAAGCTGAGAGTAGGGCCCAAGCCATGCAGGTGGTCACCACTCCCGGGGGCGGCTAGAGGGACGCCACATGCCCGGTGGCCAGCGACCACCAGACCCGGGTTAACGTGGACCGGGACAGAGGATGGAGGACCGGCAGTCGGGAGGATTAAAAGGGATCTGATCAAGTTATCAAGCACGACGTACTGTGTAGTTTGTTTTGCATCTGTTCTCAAGACGTTTTTATGTATTCATTGTATGTATTTTTGCTATCACCAACCACGGACTGGCGAGTTAAAAGTGGCTGGAGCGGATTGAGCCGCCTAAGTATGTAACTATAATGATACACCAACCGCACAAGTTGCTTTGCTGCCCCGTCGCATCGCTCGAACACTCACCAGTGGACGTGCGTCGACCAGAGCCATCTACCGACGACTTTTTCGAGCCGGTGATGGCCGGCGGGTAGGAGCCGCCCATGTATGGCGAGCCGAAGCCGGCGCCGCCCATGTAGGAGCCCATGGAGATGGAGTTGATCATGCCCAGACTGGAGTAGGAGCGGTCCGAGGCACCGGACGCGTCCAGCGTGCGCTTGTTCCGGTTGGCCACCGGACAGCCCGAGGCGCTGCCGAGGAAAGGCGATTCAGTGACAGCGACTGGCTGCTGACAGAATGACTCCCGACAGCTAACTGTCGAAACATAACAGCTGAGTACCGACACCCGACTGCTGTTAGCTGTTATCTGACAACTGACTACGTACCACTGGCAGCTATCTACTGACAGTTGAGTATTGACAACTGACTAGTACTGACAGCCGACTCCTGACTACCCAACGGCTGCCTACTGACAGCTGACTCCCCTGACTATAGAGAGATGACTCTGAGAACACCTGACTACGACAGCTGACTACTGACAGCTGAGTACTGACAGCTGGCTACTGACAGCTGGCTGACAACAGACTTCTGACAGCTGACTACGGACAGCTGACTACTGACAGCAGACTACTGACAGCAGACTACTGACAGCAGACTACGGACATCTGACTACTGACAGCTGACTGCTGACTGCCAACTGACCTGCGGTGGCTGAGGAACTTGCCGGTGACGTGTCCTGAGCCGTCGCAGCCGGGGACCGGACATCGCAGCGGCTCGCTGTCCTGGCCGTCCCGACGACCCTTGGGCTTGTTGGCGCGCGGACAGCCCGACAGGCTGACGGACACGGACATCTCTGGTCAGCAGTGGAGTCACGGACCACGGTTCAGCGGCGGCGGGACACGCGGGACACCGCGCTAGCACTGCTCCATCTCAATACTTTGGCTAACCGGATGCAAGACATAGTTACTTTTGGTAAACCCCTGTCGTTGGTGATTGTGATGTGCGACGTTAGACTGTGCCGCCCAACCCTCATGTTATGCGGGTAGCCTATATAACCCCTCTGAAATCTGAATCACAACTGCAGCCTTCCGTTATCCAACACCACTTGGCGAATCCCTCCCGAACACGACAGCTCAGGATTTGTGTTCACTATGGAAAAAACACAATTCTAAAGAATAGTGTTTTTTCGCATAGTTCTAAAAATCCTTCGGTTAGAACACGACAGCTCAGGATTTTTCTACTATGGAAAAAACACAATTCTAAAGAACAGTGTTTTTTCGCATAGTTCTAAAAATCATTCGGTTAAGTCCCTGTGACCTGCCCCGCCTCCTGATCGTCCACCAGGCACTGACCTCCTGTGTGTCGCGTAGTTGCCGGTGGCGTGGCCCATGCCGTCGCAGCCGGGCGTCGGGCAAGAGATGAGCTCTCGGCCGTCCCTGCCGCGAGGGCGTGTGTACGTGAACGGGGTGGACCTGTCGGGAGAGACGGCAGTCCGTGGTCGCTCTCTCCGCGAGGTTCAGACACCGTCAGCAGCGGGGAGCAGCGAGACACACACGAGCGCAGGCACGCCGCGCCGACGCGCACAGATACAGAGTCGGTACACGGGCGGAGAGATGGATGTGTCGCACAGACGTGCAACACCAAACACAGGGATAAGCACGGCTGCTGTGACACAGTGCTACAACAGCGAATGAGAAAGGTGAACGTCGTTTTGCTTGTAAGATCAGGCACAACGAAACATTGTTTTAGTGAGCAGGAAATGTTTTTAGAACAGTGAAATGTCATTATTTATTCTGCCTTTCCACCAAAAATATATTTATATCTGGAATCTTCAGCTCGCTTGAATCGAAAAGCTTGGACTTAACAATTTCTCGTTTGAACTTATTATCTCTCTTGAACCGCACACAGACAGAAAGCCGAACATTTCAGTGTCGTGATTGCGAATGACACATTTAAACATTTCATCCGGGCCGGTCCACTTACAGGTCGCGCTGCAGAGCGTCACTGCCGGCGGCCGTCAGCGGCTTCCCGGCGGCCCCCACCGGGTACGGCACCGCGTACGGCGAGTACGCCGCCGTCGGGGCGTAGTTGGCCGAGTAGGCGGCGCTGTAGTCGGCCGCGCCGTAGCCGAAGCTCTGGTACGCCGCGCCGTTATAGGTGGCGCCAGCGTCGTACGTCGGCCGGTGGTACGACAGCGAGGTGGAGTAGGTGGCTGCAGAGGGGGGGGGGGGAGTTACGTCAGAAAATGAGGGGTGAGGCCAGCAGTATGAAGCACTAGGTGCTGGTGGAGGCACATGGACAACGAAAGATCGCGGCAGATACGAGCAACAGAACGCCAGCAGCAGACAATACTCCGATCTCAAATTCAGAGACGATTTCTTTAAACTAACAAATAATTTCTCGCGTTTGCTAACTCATTGTTGCTTGACAACGATTATTACGTAACCAAAGATAACTTTGCATGACAGGCGCACTGCGCAGACGACGGATACCGCCGCCGGCTGTCCGGGCTGTATAGCAGTGGCGGCGGTACGCGGCGCGGTGTCCTGACTCACGGTTGATCGTACCGCGGTACAGGACGGTCTGGGAGGAGTCGGTGTACTCGAGCGTCTCCTGGTACGTCGGCTGCGAAGCGGCGGCGGCGGCGGCAGCGGCAGCGGCAGTGGACGGGTCCTGTGTCGACTGGGTATCGCCCGCTTCCGGGAGGTGACTGGAAGTTACCGGCGGCTGTGGCTGTTGCGGCTGCTGTGGCTGTTGTGGCTGTTTGGCTGTTTGCTGTTGTTGTTGTTGTTCTGCTGCTGCTGTTGTTGTTGCTGCTGCTGTTGTTGTTGTTGTTGTTGCTGTTGTTGCTGCTGCTGTTGCTGCTGCTGTTGCTGCTGCTGTTGCTGTTGCTGTTGTTGCTGCTGCTGCTGCTGCTGCTGCTGTTGTTGCTGTTGCTGCTGCTGTTGTTGCTGATGCTGTTGAAGGTGATGTTGTTGTTGCTGTTGATCCTGCGGCTGCTGGGGAATCTGCTGCTGCTGATGTTGAGATGTAACCACCTCGTATTCTTCTCGTGCGTACATCACCTGTTACGACAAAAAGACGCATGACCACTTGCAGATTCTGAATGCCCAACAAGTCGGTATGAGTTGGACAAATCCAAAAAGGTTTGACAAATTTCAAAACTCATCGGAATCTGCTTGTTTGTACGCAAGGAAATGTGTTGACTGTTGAAAGAAACTTATATTGACCGTCAAAGACTGCAATGGCTCCATGTCGTGCCTCGGTATGTACTGACCTGGTCATGAGTGACGCAGTCGATGGCGCGCCCGAGGCTGAAATCCACCGGCGAGTTGTTGGAGAAGTCCACTGGCTCCGTCTGCTCGCCGAGCGACGAATGCGACTCGACCCGCGGCGGCGGACTGTACGCCGGGCTGCTCGGTCTGAGAACAGAGTCCAGAGTCAGAGTCCGACGCAGTGATGAAGGCAACGTCCCGCTCATAGGCTGTGAAGAGTCAGAGCACCGCTGGAGGTGTGGTCCCGGTGAACTGAGCAAACACAGACGCTAAAGATCATGGACGACTAAACTGTTCAAAAACGCTGGAGGCACATGGCTGCTATAATGATATAACAAACGGAAAAAGTAATTTAATCAGGCCCTTTCAGTATTTGGAGTTGGCATGGTGATTCCTTGTGACTGTTCCAGCGGAAGTAATTAAATATAGCTGACACATAAGATTCTAATGCCTCGCTTTATTCGCATACAAAGCGTGATCATCAAATATCCCCGCCAACAAATAGCTTGGGCACTGATCGGGTACAATGGGATTAACCCATTGTGCCCGATCAGTGCCCAAGTTAACTGTTGGCTGGGATCATGCTGCAATGCCCCAGAAATCGGCCAATGCTGACCAGCGTCCAGCGACATGACGCCACCTAGCCGGACCCGCCGGCCTCACTAGCGCCACCTGTCTGGTACCAGCGTCTCACCCGAGCGCCATCTGCTGGCGAGGCACGGTGAGGTCGAGCGTCTGGTTCTCCGGGCTGCCCTGCTGCGGACTGGAGCGGCCGTGCGGAGAGACGCCGCCCACCCGCGGACTGGCTGCCGCCTGTGGTCAGACGGGGTCCGAGGTCAGGTCACAGATCAGAGGTCAAGTCAGAGGTCAGGTCAGAAGTTAAGATAGAGGTCAAGTAAGAGGTCAGGTCGAAAATTAAGCTAGAGGGCAGAGTATACATTATGCAAGGCCACATATCAGGACAGATGGTAGGTCAGAGTCCAGATCACAGGTCAGAGGTCAGGGCAGATGCCAGATCACAGGTCAGAGGGCAGGGGTCAGGTCAGAGGGCAGATGCCGCCCCTGCGATGAGGCGATGCGGACTCGCTACCGCTTCTTCTGACACGGTGACAGGGGTCGGGTCAGAGGTTAAGGGGTTAATGTAAAAAGGGGTTTAGCCCATGACAATACGTCTGGGGTAAGAGAAAAGGTTTGGTCAGGTCAAAGGTGATGTCAGAGGACAAGGAAGAGACGGGTTCTAGAGGCCAAAGGCTATCATCAAAGAACTGCGTTAGTGTCTGTGTCTGCATCTGTCCGACTGATGTGTGGCAGGGGCAATTGTGCGTAATAGCACAGAAAAACTGTTTTTGAAACGATGCCTAGATAATAGATCAACGATGCCATAGATTACAATTTGCATATGCCAATGTCTTTGATAAGCATGGCGCAACTGCATTTAACACAATCTGTTTTTAGAAACATTGATAGTATTAGTGTGTCAATATTTCCCTAGTATTCCCCTGCCCTCAGGGCTCATCACACTCCCAGGAATATGCTGAAGCAAACCCATTGGGCTCCCCTCAGGCAACGATCGACATCAAACTCGTCAGCGAACATAAAATAAAAACAAAGTCACAATATTACCCCCCCTGGAGCAGGGAGCGTTACCCACCTGGACGGGCTCGTAGGCGGCCGGCGCCATGAGTGCGGCCTCAGCGTGGTACCGCTGCTCCGGGTACACCTCGTACCCGCCGTACCCGTTCATCGCGTACAGTGACGTCATCGACGACATGACCGAGACCTGCTGGAGGGCCGCCACCGGCGCCAGCGGCGACGGGTGACGTACAGCCGCCGTCATCGCGCCTGGCGTCATCATCGTAGCCGTGGCTGTGGTGTAGGTGTACCCACCGCACCCCACCGCCTCCGCCCCCACCGCCGCGGACGGCTCCCGTGGCGTCATGGTGACGTAGGAGGCCGGCGGCAGCGGCCGCGGCGGTAGGGCAGAGTAGGGCAGCGAGGAGGCCAGGCCGGCGGAGGCGATGGCGCCGCTGGCGGGAGGCAGCGGGGCGGCGCCCAGGATGCCGGCGGCAGAGCTGACGGACAGCGGCGCGGTCAGACGCGTCACCGACAGGATGTCAGCTGTCAGAACAATGTCGTAATGCTGTCAGGCTGTCAGTGGCGAGCAGGAAAGTTTGGCGGGCGTTGTCAAAACGTCCCATTGTTGGACGAACTTCTTGGCAGTTGGATCAATATTACCCGGGAACAAGACACAAATCGTTTCCGTATGCCGTATGTTTGCGAGCTCCAAAATATCTATATAACAAAATGTGTTACTTTATCGAGCTCCTGGAGCTTTTCGACCAAAGTCGCATGCCTAAGTAGATAGAGAAATGCATGTGCTGCATGTTCTGCCCCATTCAGAGCAAGAGGCGTCAACGTGTTACTCTATGCAGTAGATATGCTCGGTGTCTATTCAATCGTATTTACCCGCTTGTGTTAATAAAACCGTATCGTGTGCGCCAGGTTACCAGGCAAGCGCATGCAACCAAAGCTGAAGGCTTAAACATCATCATCACCACCATCATCACCCGGTCATCATCAGGGGGCTGCCAACACACCTGGGCACGCCGACACGGCTGGCCAGCTGAGCTCCGACACCGTACTGAGCCACGGCTGCTACCGGCCGCACCGGCTCCGGCCTCTTGTAGAAGTCGCCGTAGTAGCCATACCGGGACTGTGCCGACGCCTCGAACTCAGTCCCCAGACCCGTGTACGCAGTCCGCGCTTCACCGAGAGCGGCGGCCTGAGGCGGTGGCGCCGTCTCCTGGGCCGCCGCCGCCGCCGCCGCCGCCGCCGCCGCTGCCTGTGCTGCCGCCGCGGCTGCCGTAGCCGCGGCCACCTCGGCCGGCGCCGAGTCCTCGGTTACCATGGTAACGGTCAGGTGTGCCGGGAGCGAGGCGGCCACGGAAGGCAGCTGCGGCCGCAGCTCGGACACAGAGGAGGTCACCACCGCGGCCGCTGCGGAGACGGCCGCGGGTGAAACGGCCGCCGCCGCCGCCTCTGCTGGCGCGGACCCGTCGACCCGCTCGTTCTTCAGCTCGAGTAGGGTGCGCGAGCTCTCCTGGTCGTCGGGCTCCAGCAGCAGCTGGTCGTCGGCGACGCGCTGCGCTGTCTTCTGCTCGCCGAAGTCGTTGCTGAGTCCGGCGAAGAGCGGCACGGCGTCGGAAGCGAGCCGGCGCCCCTCGGAGTCCAGAGGTGCGAACGCGCCGCCCGCCCCGAGCTCCACCTGTCGGCCGTGCGACAGGGTCGGCTTGAAAACGCCACCTGCCGGGGAAGAGCGCAGGGGTCCGGTCAGGGGTGCAGTGGTGCAGATCAGGGGAGCAGGGGTGCAGGTCAGGGGAGCAGGGGTGCAGGTCAGGGGTGCAGGGTTGCAGGTCAGGGCCGCAGGGGTGCAGGTCAGGGACGGCAGGGGTGCATGTCAGGGGAGCAGGGGTGCAGGTCTTGGGTGCAGGTCAGGGCCGCAGGGGTGCAGGTTAGGGGAGCAGGAGTGCAGGTCAGGGGTGCAGGTCAGGGGAGCAGGGGTGCAGGTCAGGGACGCCAGGGGTGCGGTCAGGGGAGCAGGGGTGCAGGTCAGGGGTGCAGGTCAGGGGAGCAGGGGTGCGGGTCAGGGGTGCAGGGGTACAGGTCAGGGGTGCAGGTCAGTGCCGCAGGGGTGCAGGTCAGGGGAGCAGGGGTGCAGGTCTTGGGTGCAGGGGTGCAGGTCAGGGCCGCAGGGGTGCAGGTCAGGGGAGCAGGAGTGCAGGTCAGGGCCGCAGGGGTGCAGGTCAGGGGAGCAGGGGTACAGGTCAGGGGTGCAGGGGTGCACGTCACTGTGGTTTCAGAAGTGAAAGGAAGCACCTTAATGTAGCCATAAGTGTCAGATATACCAGCTCGACGAAATGGTAATACAGTGATGCGGCTTTCAGGGGTGGAATTCAAGGCACCACTGCTTACTGGCGTTATATCTGATTGATTGAAGACGCACTGTTTATCTCTCAAACTAGGAATGCCTCCTTAGTCCTAACTCATTGTGGCACCCACAATGGGCTGCCTTTGTACAGAAGCGCAACGAAAGATAGCGAAGTTTTCCCATTCCGGCCGTGAAGCGAGGAAAACATTTCGTCGTCGGAGAGCCGGTATTTCCCCCGCTACCCGCTCCTCTAACGTCTTTACATTCGTTCGGCATTCGAATCACTTCCAGACACCGACTGACGCTGACGCTGACTGACGCTGTGCTGCTAAGCTGAACCGCATGACTGATGACGCTTCTTGTTACCAAAACACAAACAAGCACAGTTACAACATTCAGATGCATATGAGAGGTAAATAAAAATACTCGAAGGCCGAGATCAGTCGTATCCTTTTCAGCGGAAAAGAGCATTTGACCGTAAAAGGTACCCAGCTCGTACCACCCCTGCCTGCAGTCTGTCCCTCCATTGGTACAGGTGTGCGTCGCTCTCAGCTGTACTCTCACCAGTCATGTTGAGCGCCGTCTGCGCCAGCAGGCTGATCCGCTGTTTCTGCTCCCGGGCCGCCTGCTTGTTGACGGCCGCCAGAGGGCAGCCCGACAGTGACCTGTCACCAGACCACGGGGTCACACACTCGACAGGAAATACATATCACACAACGGCGGACAGGCTGGTAGAAAAAGGGAAATGATGAAGGTCAAGTTGAAGTATAAACGATTTCTTAGAATGCATCGTCAAAAATCGACATTCGTCATCCCACAATCCCCATTCATCTTATAAAAAGCTGATCTGCGGCAGTAAACGATCAGCAAACACCAAAAGGCACATCAAATACTGCTTACGTCAGCTTCCGTGTAAGGTCTGCCCAAGGTCCAAGACTACGTGCTAAAAGTTTAAATGATCCTGGCGTAACTGCAAACAGATGACCTTTGACTGACCTGTGGCCGTGTGTGGTGCTGATCTGACCTCTGACTGACCTGTGTGAGATGCTGACCTGACCTCTGACTGATCTGTGTGTGGTGCTGACCTGACCTCTGACTGACATGTGTGTGGTGCTGACCTGACCTCTGACTGACCTGTGTGTGGTGCTGACCTGACCTCTGACTGACCTGTGTGTGGTGCTGACCTGACCTCAGACTGACCTGTGTGTGGTGCTGACCTGACCTCTGACTGACCTGT
The DNA here is from genome assembly GCA_014673585.1 of Semibalanus balanoides. Lineage (NCBI taxonomy): Eukaryota > Metazoa > Arthropoda > Thecostraca > Balanomorpha > Balanidae > Semibalanus > Semibalanus balanoides. The sequence continues at coordinate 16,085 of VOPJ01009657.1, forward strand.
GAGTGGTGCTGACCTGACCTCTGACTGACCTGTGTGTGATGCTGACCTGACCTCTGACTGACCTGTGTGTGTGCCTGACCTGACTCTGACTTGCACCTGTGTTCTCTAACCTGAACCTCTGGACTACCTGTTTGTAAGCTGATCGACCTCTGACTGACCTGTGTATGTGCTGGAACCTACCTCTGACTACCTGTGGTCGTCTACCCTACCTCAACTGACCTTTGTGCGGCTGACCTACCTCTGACTACCTGTGAATGATGCTGAACCTACCTTGACTGACCTGTGAGTGGTGCGGCTGGTGCTGACATGACCTCTGCCGGTACATCCCGGAGTCGGACATTTCAGTATCGTCTCGTACTGAGCTAAAACTGTCAGCAGCACGAGATTAGAGGGGAGCAGCTGGTCGAGACAGGGTCCTAAGGCATGCTTCATTGTGGACTGCATTGACATACCTATTTCATTGTAATTCAGAACAGTGGAAGATCCACAACGTCCATAGCTGACAACACGCGGTACGGATGGGGTCTAACTCAAAAGGCTGCTCAAAATTTTGAAGTTATTTGTATTATGTTGGCTTATTTATAACACTTCAATTCAAAGCACACTTGTCTAAGAAGAACGAGGCTTAGTCTGTATTAACAAATCAGTAAGGCGCCGTAGTTGGCGATGGACGGGCGAGCGCGAAGGAAATGTATGCTGAATTAAACTCGATCGGGCAAGTAGTTTCTGAGATACAACAAATGGCGCCCACGTGCAGAGCACTCCACCCCTGCCACTAGTGGCAAAGTGGCGGCTGAAAGGTCCCCAGCCACACACCAAATTTGCACACAATCTGCCCAGCCGTTGCGGAGTTTTTGTCTCTAAGAAGCTAGGTGGGAATCGGCTGCTTAGCAGAGAATGTCTTACATCATCGCTTGCCTTACATCAAGCTTGTCAATCGGACGGGTGGTTGCAGAGATATGAGCTTCTCAAAAGCGTCGTCACGGGCCGGGTCGGGCCGCTCATATTAATATGTTTCCCTTACACCACGGAAGGACGAGTGAGAGTTTCGCATTTCCTAGAAGCGCCCGCTCGCAATCAAGAATCGTTCACATTTTACCGATTTTCGTCGCTTCAAGTGGGACCCCTGCGTGATAGACCCTCACTGCGATCCGCCAGTGTTTCACAATAACATATGATCGAAAATTTCTGACCTTAGAACGTAATTGTCTTGCGTTCTACGGTCAAAAATTTGTGATTCGAGTCAACGTGATTGCACGTCTCTGCAATCTTACGATCATGACACATAAACATAAGTTAGCGAGGGTATTTAATAAGATACACGCATGACATTCTAGCATTATTACGTGTTTAGGGTAGGGCAGATTAGGGTAGGTTAGGTAGGTAGGGTAGGGTAGGTTAGGTAGGTAGGGTAGGGTAAGGTAGGGTAGGGTAAAGGTAGGGAGCAGGGGTAGAGGCAGGGGTAGAGTTTATAAATTAGCTGGCTATACAAATGTATGGCCTTCTAGTTACGTGTTAATTTAAACAAGGAATTTATATTTTGCGTTTGACTAGTTTAAGACTGACGAAAAACTCTCGTGTTCGATAGCTTCAGCTTTAAACATTTATAACTGGTGTTGAATGTAGATCTGTGGAGTTTTGGTTTGCTAGTTAGGCTGTGTTCTGACCGTCACACTCCCGGCGGGAATCCCTGGAATCCTCGGTGGGCATTTTACTCTACTGCAGTTCGGCAACCAACTCATACATTGGTATTTCAGTTAACTCATTGATGCGGGAATCGGTAGAAAACACCTTTCTACCGATTCCCCGGAATCCCCGCGGGAATTGACGGGTCAGAAACACAGCCTAAGTCACAGACACATGCACGTTTGCGTGAATTTCATATGACGTGTTGCGACAATACTTACTTTCAGACGTGACTTTGTCCCTCCTAGGACATCCAGATAGGCTGCTTGGAAAGTATAGATGTCTCTTAGAGAGCATACAGTGCTGGATCGCTTGCCTTACATCAAACGACTTACAGACACAGGGCGATGCCGTCACCTACCGAGTAACCACCCACGGTAGACCACCTTCTCGCCCTCGGTGGACCACCTACCCGCCCTCGGTGGACCCTCTTCCCGCCCTCGGTGGACCACCTTCCCGCCCTCGGAGGACCATCTACCCGCCCTCCGTGAACCACCTACCCACCCTCGGTGAACCACCTACCCGCCCTCGGTGGACCATCGCCGTAGGTGACAGTGAACTCATCGCCAGCCCAACTTTTCCGTTTGCCAAGTTTAGACGAGCTCTCTCTCCCTCTCTCTCCACCGTTCGAGCTATGACAGCAAATTAGCAGGCCGGTTCGTGGCGACAGCTGGACAAGAGTGGAGAGACGCTGACACTGACACGGCGGGATATGGGAACCGGGCCAGAAAACCAACCACGAGAAAGGTCCAGCCAAGAGGTGCCCGCGACTGCGGGACCGACACATAAGGTGGATGAAATCCTTCCTCAGACGGTGTTCGGGGGTTTTGAGCCGGCAATGTTCACCGAGTATACAGGCACTCGTGTACGTTAACTAAACGACTACTACTACCTAGATTTTAGGGCATGTTTGTGTGATTGCACAGGCGTTTACAACAAAACTAGTAAACGGAAATCGTCTTTCATTTAGTTCGACGATTGTGATGGCAAAGGATTCCTCACTACCTCACCACTATCTCGTGCGATATATACAATACCAGCAAACAATTCACGATGTGCGGCATAAATCAACTAATGACATGTGCATCGAGCACGGACGAGCCTAAATTATCCCGGCGCACTCTAACGATATCCTATTTCCAATGCACCTTCACTCATTCGATCCCTTCAGCGCATCTTTGACTTCGTCTATCAATGGGTCATCCCGTCGGCGATATTGAGAAATAAATAAATAAAATATCAGCCTAACCCTATGCTGCTGTTAGTCAGCAGGTCCTTACCTTCTGTGATGAGAGTACAGTCCTGTGATGTGTCCGGTGCCATCGCAGCTGGGCGTCGGACATTTGCTGGAGTCTGTAACAGAACGGCCACGGTCACTCGAGTCATGAACGACAGGCCACAGCGGGGAGATGTCAGCACAGCGACGAACAAAGCGGACCGAGGTACCGGAGCCCCACAGTAAAGACATACAACGCATTGTAATAGAACTGTTGGTTAAATCAGACCTGGACGCATCATGGTTTCTTTCCTAAGTATATTCAACGTTGTGCTAATATACATTACCTACATATACATCTGTATTAGTTATACATCTGTATATACATCTGTATATACATACTAGTTACTAGTTATTACTAGTTATTCCTGTCGGTTATTTGAAAAACAGTGACATTAGAAAACAGTGATCTTTCTCTAACCAGGATATGCCACCCCGAAGAGTCTGCTATCTGGGCACCATTGAGCAGTGATTTAAGCCCCTGTCGTTCCTGTGGCTGTGGTGATTTGACTTCAGATTATCAGCAGGTTCGCGGGAGCAGGAGCACGACCGACCGCTAATTACTGGAGCAGCTGGAGAGAGCCGTGTTCTAATTGCCGAGCCAGAAGACGTCAGACTGACAGATGACCCTGCCCCGGCCGCTGACAGCTCACAGGAGGACATATTACACTGAGGTCACCCATAGGAAGACGGACGGGAGAGGACGGGTGTTACACCCAACCTATGCCCGACGTCAACAGCGTGGGCTGGTATCTGGGGCGGATCCAGAGGAGGGGGGAGGGGCTGCAGAGGGGCGCCGCCTTCCCCAGGCGCCCGGGTCGCGGGGCCGGGCCGTGTTTTGGCCTTCCCCAAACCTTCCCGGCTTGGGGAGGCCAAAGCACGGTTCAACCTCGCGACCCGGGCGCCTGGGGGAGGCTGCACCCCTCTGCAGAACCCCTCTGGATCCGCCAGTGGGTGGTATGCGGTGTTTCTTTCGGGCTTGGCAACGATAGGAAGCAGGCTGGGTGGTGTGCAGATTTAGATCGCGGGTTTGTGTGCGGGTTTATGTGATTCTATCCCATGCTTTTCACTGACATTCATCATCGCTGGCTTGCAGGACAATTTAGGAAATGTTACAAAAGCAATTTAGTCCCTCACGAAGCTGCTTCTGTGTTTATAAAGGTCTGTATCCTTGCCGATAACTGATAAGTGCAGCATTTTTAGATATCCTTTTATAGCCAGCATTAACCCGTGTTGTTTTGGCCTATAATTATCTTTCCCAAAGTAGGTCATTGACATTTATCTAACTTGCCAGCATTAAAACTTTTACTCGTCTCCAGTTTTGGCCCCGATTCTGACAGTGGTTGTCCTGGTAATGGGAACCATTTATCGTTGTGCCGTAAAAGTTGACTAGCCCAGACTTTCTTGTTTCCGTCACAATCTCCAAATTCGTCCCTGAGTCCTAACTATATTCCGATTCAGACTTTGACTCCGATTCCTGCTCCAACTTTAATCATGATCCTCACACTTCCCGACTCGAATTTTACACCAACTCAGACTCCAACACCAACTCCGACTCCTGCTTTCACTACAACTCAGACTCTGACCCCAACTATAACATCGAATCTGACCCCAACTCTAACTCCGACTCTGACTCCTACTTCGACTCCGACTCCGACTTCGACTCGTAGTATGATTGCGCGCACCATAATCAGCTCACCGGCCGGGTTCGTCGATGAGCCGCCACCCTATGCAGATCACCTGGTTGCACCGGCCGCCGCCGACGGCCGGCTAGATTGATTCTCAAATGGCTCGAACTTTGTCCAACTTTCTCAATAACCGGCCGATCAATACTAGGTGGCGAGCGACGGCGGCGGCGGCGGCGGCGGCGGAGGCGGAGGCGGAGGCGGAGGCGGAGGCGGAGGCGGAGGCGGAGGCGGAGGCGGAGGCGGAGGCGGAGGCGGAGAGCCGGCTCAGGTCGCGACAGACAGAGCAGAGCACCGCAGGGACACAGCCAGGCAGAGTTGATGACACCCGGAGTGAGGCAGAGAGCGGAAGCGGGTATCATCGAAGTAGGAACGGCTGGGCTGAAGGAGCTCGCGTCGTGTTATTGTCGCTGGTGGAATTGTGATGGAGGAGGCCAATGTTTCAGCCAGTGAAGCTAAAATCAAACCGTTTTACGTATCTTCCCAGCCAACAATTAACTGTGGCACTGATCGGGCACAATGGTTTAATCCCATTGTGCCCGATCAGTGCCCGATCAGTGCCCAAGTTCATTGTTGCCTGGGTTAATGGAAAAGCAGCTTTTTTCCATCTTTAGTGTAATCAACTCAATGAACATTTTAAAAGACAAGGGTGAAGTTATGTGATATAACTTACGTATTTGATCTACATCAAAAGTATTTCAATATGATTATTACAGATCTCAGTCACTTATTTGACCGGATTTCGTAGAAAGCGAGAACGAGATCAGCCTCATCTTGAACAAAATCCACTCATATAAAAAGCCGTTAAAAATAGTTTTGTGTGTAACCGATTCAAGTTTGTTTCGTTCTAGGCCACCATTTTCGCTTGCAGCTCGCCCAGGCGCTGACTTGCGTTGTGGTCACACGACGTGTGAGTTCTGCGGTGCAGTGTAGCAGCGCAGTCCGCCTGTTATGCAGACTGTACCGCATCACATAACGCCATGCGGCACAGCATGCCTGCACGGCTGGTGTGCCCGCATTGGAGTGGTTTTCACTGTTCAGTGGTGAGAGGAATGCTCTTCTCGGCTTTCGCCATTGTTGCTGGACATAGGCAGTCCCAGGCAGTGTACCTATCATACTCCTTTATTTAAATAATTCACATAAATTTCATTATATTGTATTTTATATTTTATCGCCAACAGATTAATATCCACTCTTACAAATCGTTACTTTGTATGAATAGTATAGTCTTTGAAAGGAAATTGTACACTTAACTACAGGAAAGAAATACAGCTGTAAAATAAACTCTAAGACTAATAGCACACTCTGGAGCAATAATGTCGTGGGCCAGTGGAAGCCGATGCATCATCACAGCACAACACAGGACCATAGAGTAAGCCACATGCACGCCACATTGTACCTATTCAGTGGTTTCTATGGTCAAACACTGATGCCGCTGGATCTGATTAAAGCCGAGCGTTGCTAACTCTCCGGCTGTGTTTTGAAACCTCGGTACGAGCTTCTAAAAAATTACTTGTAACTTGTTGCTTAGATGGCGCTTACGAGAAGGGGCTTTTTGGACACGGGTTGTGCGAAGTTGTGGACACGGGTTGTGTGAAGGATACGGGCAGTTAGGACACATGGCGAGAGTCAAATGGGTCACACAGAACACAATCGAATTCCGGCCACTGATACACGAGTGGTTTTTCCCAGCAAGGAAGTTAAGGATCACTTAGGTCCTTGGCTATGAATTTACTTTTAACAGTGGCCATTGAAGGGAAATATTCACCTTTCCCTACAGCAATGGAGTAATTACTTGAAATCGACAGACGAAACCAAAAAATGTTGTAAAATGATCACATTTTGAATACAAGCGTTCCTACACAAGTACATTTCAAGTTAAAGTTGATAAGCGTTCCTCGCTTATAACTGTCGGTACTCACAAGTATATGGTAACGAATTCACTGTCCGAGCGAAAATTAACCTGCCTACGTATTGCTTTTTATCATGAAGACATATAATATGTTTCATGCACTCTATATTTTGCGAAAATGTACCCAACTTATATGAATAATCAGCAGACATTTGAAAATAGGTATTTTAAATCGGCATTTTAGCTTAGCCCCGAACGGCGACCTATTTAGTGTAAGTAATAGGTATCCGATTTGTTTCATTGACCAATCAGGAACGTGGTCACGTTTCTTGGTGCACGTACTTCATTTTTGGCCCTATGACGTGCTTACAAAACAACATTAAAACTAGAGATAGTGATGGATCATATTGTTCGTCATCATATGCATGTACCTACATAATTGTAGGTAAATACAAAAATGAAATACATATATTTCATTTGTAAACTGAGGCACCATCAATTTGATAGCATTCCTACATGTATCACAGAAAAATGCAGATAAACAAATCAAAAGGTGAATATTTGCTTTTAAGGCAATTTAGACACTGCCTAACCAGATTTCAGAGTGCGCAATCGGCGCTATTCGAAAGGTGTTTATGGTGCTATAAGTTGGGACGAATATTTCGGAAACTGCTCTTCAAGAACTTATTATGGACGCTAAAGTTGGGACGAATAGTTCGAAAACAGTTCTTCAAGAACATATGATAGTGTGACGATAACTGCACATTTGTTTGGCGATCTCAGAAATGATGCAAACATGTTCTTCAATCAGTAATTGTGCTCAGCGTTGTGAGGAAAATAATTATGTGTATTGTTAACGTTCATATTGACATATATATAAACAGTCAACTCCTCATATAAATTAATAAATTAATATGAGGAGTTGACTGTTTATTATGTGTATTATTTCCACCATTGACCTTATCCTCAAATGTTTCTCTAGAAGTTGAAAAATTATCAAATGCAAACTATTACGATATATTTATAACACGGCTCTTCGTCTGTCGTTAACCATGTTAACGACAGATGTTAAAGGGGCTACGACAGATGAAGAGCCGTGCTGGAAATATATCGTAATAGTTTGCATTTGAAATTTTTCCACTTTTAAATAAATATTTGAGAATAAAGTCAATGGTGGATATAATACTCAAACATTTCCTTATTTCATATGCAATTGCATAGTAATCATACATACTTTCTTTGTCCTCAGCTTTTTCCCCATCCTTCAGCATTGGGGAAAAGCGCCTATGACACTTAGGCACTAGGTGCAGTGCGTCTTGCCGCTTGTCGGGTGGGACAACGTAGTTTTTGTCTAATTCGGTCCACTTAGAGTGAACCAATCTGTATAAAATAATGAGCAACACTCTTGGACCACGCCGGATCGAGTGAAGAAGAAATGGCCCAGATCGATCACACAGTTTCTGAACATCAGCAGTGTCTGGTCATTGTCCCCGGGCCCGGGAACAATCGGGGACAATGACCAGACACAGCCGATGCTCAGAAACTATATGCGACCGATCTGGGTAATTTCTTCCCCATTCGATCTGGCTTGATCCAAAAGAGTGTTGCTTATGATTTATACAGATCGGTCCACTCTATGGGGACCAAATTAGACCAAAACCACATTATCCCCCGACAAGCGGCTAGACGCACCCCTTAGGTGAGCCTGAGCATGGCAATGATAGTGGAAAAGACCTGAAATCCACCAGGTTCTGGTCAGGAATAGGTATTTCAAGTTCGTGTTTTTCTCATTATGACAGAGAAAGAAGCAGTTTTATGACAATTGTTTGATCTATGATATTTAAAAACGTCAGTGAGGCTTATCAGTTATCATATCGATGGACAAAAATAGCTAATACCTAAGCTCAAATAAAAATATTTTAGGCCGACATTACCTTGAATTAATATTTCGCCTATGGAGTCGTTTTTAGCAATGGCAAGCTGATGGTTTGGCCCAGAAACTTTGTCTATCCAGTCACGGAAGGCTGGCGACGCCTCTTTGCTTTTTAGGCCTGCTTTTTACTCAAACTCAACAGCTTTGCATTGAGTTGAACCAGTTAATGACCAAGTATAAGACCGAGTATATGATTTTTTTCTCGAAAACTTCCTTCGCAAAGTTTCTCCTCCTCGCCTTTCAGCTTTAGTGCAATCGGCGCGGGCGGACTGGGCACGGCTGATTAGTCTTTGCTGTGTACGGCTCCCGCTAAAACAGCATGTATAATGCATAGTAGCGGCCGTGCCGGCAGGACGCCCGCAGACCATCGGCCAAGTTTGTGGTGGCGGGGCCCGACCAGCGTACGGACTGTGGCCGGCAGCGGCGGGGTAGGGGCGGGGGCGGTGGGTCCGGACGGGCGGGCGGCCAACTTTTGCCGGCCGGCGGCGTTTTGATGGGTCGACGCGGTCGCAGCGCCGGAGAGAGCGCCCCCTGACACGCGATCGCGGTCGAAGGCTTTCAGAGCGGGCCGGGGAAGATGGCCGCGGCTGCGGACACACCCAACTGGCGCCAAACACGAATACAGCCGGCCGGCGCGGCGGTCAGAGTCGGTAGTTGGGAGTTCACAGTCGGCTTGCGGTTAGGAAATGACATGCGTGCTTTCATATATGTAGTCAAGGAAACGTTGGAATATGAACTGCAACGTGAGCCAGCTTTGGAAGCCCCTCAATCAAAGGCAGTTATACTTAAATGAGCAATTTAAAACTTAATGACGTTACGCTTGCGGACGAAGCCTTTCCTTGACAGGTGTCCAACTTCGAGACTTTTCAACCAGGCCAAGTGCAATTCATTCGGCCGGCTCTCCTGCTGCGGTGGAGGACAGGTGAGCTGCGAATCAATTCCAGCTCGCGCGGAGGCAGCAGCGGCCGGTCGCAGCCAGCCCAGCCCATCGACCCACCTTTAGACAGAGGACTGCCGGCCGCAGATAGAGGACGCTGATTGGACGTCGAGCCGGGGCTGGCGGCGTCGCTATTGGTCGGCGCGTCGGTGGGCGTGGCCGGCGAGTCGGCTGGCGCGTGGGTCGGTGAGCGCGCCGGCGAGGCGGCGGCGGCGGTGGGCGGGGGCGGCCCGGGCGGCGGTGACGGGGCACCGCCCGCCGCCTCCGGCCGGCTCGGGTGGGGCTCGGCAGCGAGCGGCTCCGCCGGCGGCGGTGGCGGAGCGACCGGCTTCACTCGGGGCCGCTCACGGACCACCCGCTCGCAGTGGCGCGCCATCGACTGGATGGAGGCGCATTCGGTCTCGATCTTGAGCAGGTCGTCGAGCGGGTTGTAGAGCAGACCAACAGTCGGCTCCCGACGCTCCCCGGCCGGCTCCGGCTCCGGTTCCGGCGGCGGCTCCCCGTCGTCTGCGACAGGGCTGACCACCCGCACCACGTCATCCCCGCCCGAGCGAGCCTCCAGCACCGTCAGGGTGCGGGGTTCGGCCCGGTGATCCGGACGACACTCAGATCTCGCTTCCTGTCTCATCTCCTGTCTTGGCGCTGTTCTGATCTCTTGCGTCGACTCTTGTGCCGGCGTCACTGGCTCAGCGACAGCAGGTCTTGGCTCTGAATTCGGCTCTGATACAGACTCTTGGCTAGCAGTATGTGACAGCTCTGTTCTTAGCTCCGTTCTTGACTCTGTTCTTGACTCCGCCCTCGGCTCTGACTCCAGCCGTGACTCCTGTTTAGGTTCTGCCCTTGCCTCCTGGGCCGGGTCCTGCTTCACGTCCCTCCGCGACTCAGCTGGCCTGGCGGAGTCGTCAGCTCCTCGCGGCCGCTCGGCTCGTCGTCGCTTCTTGGGCGCCACCTCTGGCTCCTCGGAGCGGAGACGCTTCAGGTGGCGGCTCTCGGCTCGGTTTGTCATCGTGATGGTCCTGCGGTAGAGGCAAAGAGACAGAGTCATTAAAGAAGGTTAGGCAGGTCAAAACAAAAACTAACTGATCAAGATATAGTGACTATACAGAAGGTTAGGCAAGTCGGAAAAAAACGAAGTGATCAAAAAGGACTCGCGGAAATGAGGAACTGTCGTCTTAAGGAGAGTCTGCTGGCGACTTAGATATGACCCGTTAAGAGAACAACCATTGGCCCTGTTGATCCACTCGCAGCGCAGGGCAAACGCGAGAGGTCTTAGTACGGAGTACCCCATTTGCGACCAATGATCCCGCTAGGGAACATAACATTATGCACTCTTGCTCAGTAATTTTTGATCCGGGAGCATTTTGATTCTAGAAGCTGGTAAAACACGTTGAAAACTAATTTTGCAATAATTGTTATAAAGCTATTATGAAATAACAATAACTTTAATCGTAAATCCTTACAATCGTTTAAAGCAACTCCATCTCCTTATATGCTCGGTCACAAATGGGTTAGTATGATTTAATTTTAATAGACTGAGACAGACTGAAATACGCGTTAGCGAACGCACGAGGTCAGCTTAAAAGGTGCGAAATAAAAAGTGTGTTCGTTAACGGAGCAAGCATACATACATCACATCAATGACCGCTGTTGTTTCACAGTCAGATAGGACGAGAGTCGGGATGTGACCTAGGCGTGGAGACATCTTATTGAGGAAGTCACTGGTGCCTCAAGTCACTGGTGATGGAACTTCGAATGCAATCAAACTCTTGCATGGCTGAACGTAAAATAGAGTAACTTATGCAGTTGTGCACTATGCAAGTTTCAGTGTGCACTTCTGGTAAGTTCAAGCTAAAAGAGAAAGACCAAAGACTTAAAGACTAAAAAATGTGACGCCTAAGGATCTCAGTAGCACAGCCACCCGTGACCCTATATGGTGTAGTAAGCAGAGCCATTACTTCATTCGCCGTAAAGTATGACAGGGAGGAAGCGATCTAAGGCAACTTATGTCCTCAACTTCTGTCCAACCTTGACCTGAAGTCAGGCATCGTGGGTCGAAGTGGCGCATCGGGCCAACTCAGAAACAATCGGAAAAAGTTTGTCAACTTGGGCGTGACCTTGATTCATTGGCGTCAGAGCATGTGAATGGACGAACTGAGATGGTATGATTGTTTTAAAAGTCGCACGGCAGTTTGCACGTGTATTGGGACCAACCAGGCAAGTTTCGATGCAGTGCTTGATTTTCAGAATTGCTTATATTCAGTCACAAATAGGTGCATTTTTGCCAATGATGAGCCCTCGCCCGTACAGGGTCCGATACCTACGTGACCGTGCGGGGAGACGACACCCGGCGCTTCACCCCGAATTGAACTAGAGCTTTTATTAAAAACGAGCGTGTTGTTGGTGATGAAAGGAAGTCGTTGGAACTAAATTTTAAGGCCCTGGCTCATAAGGAGACCTCTGAGGTCCTGTAAATGACTCGGATGTCATCCAAATCATGCGAGTGTATTACATTATAATCGAGCTAGAATCGTGGATGAACATATCATTATGCAAAATGGTCGATAAATTTAAAATCAGCATCACACAATCTTTTAGGAATTAACAGAGCACAAAAGGTCAAATCAAGTCATGGGAGTTCAGTGACCTTGGTTAACCTGTGAAAGTGCATGACCCCAATGGAACATAAAATTATGTCAAATGGATACCAAATTTGAAAACAGCGTCAGCAAATGTCTCAGAAACTGCCAGAGGCCACAAAAGTTATCTCTGGTCATCGGAGGTCACGGTTTCAGTGGAAACTAGTGGTGTCAGTCGGTTACCAAAATTTTGGTAACCGAAGAAATTGTGTGACCGATTTGGTAATCGGTCTGTCAGGCTAATACATTTTTGAACACACTTTTCGGTCAGTCTAATCTTAAACAATGCATTTTTTCGTCCCATTTTTAAGCATTCTAATTTCCATCCAGCAAATTAATGCCTAATTTGCTCGAAATTTAATCAATTAATGTAAATACAAAATAGAACACATAATTATTATATCAAGGTTGAAGATATTGCTACACGAGTAAGTGAGGTCCTTTAAGATAGGTATTATATGCATCATACAATATAATATTTCATCCAGCTCCACCACATACAATTTCAAAATTGGTCAAATTTTGGACATTTTTAGCTTTAACCCAAATCGGTTAGTATTTGGTCAACCAAAATGCCTATCGTTCGGTATTAGATTTGTATCGGTCAGGAAATTTAGGGAAAATGGCATCACTAGTGGAAACCATAAATGTCACAAGTTAACACCTGTGCATATGCTCCTGAACAATAGACACTGGGAAAGTGCACAAGTCGCAAACATCGACACTACGGGACGCCAGTTGTGCCTGAATGACCTTGAAAAGCAGGTCATAGGCCACGGGTCATGGGAGTATAATTTGGGAATTGCAGAGCACGTGTCAAATTGTTTAACAATAAGGTACTGAAAGTTTCACTGCAATCAGTTAACAAATACATGAGCTATTCTCGAAAATCAAAGGAAGTGACCTCCCTGCAATGGCGAGGGTTAAATCAGACGTGAGATTAAGAAAGAGATACGTTTGTGATAATACAATAGATCAATTGAATAGTTTACACATGATTGTTTAGGCATTTTGAGCAAACTCTCGTCATGGAAACAGCAATAACTTAAACACTCAAGTATCACCGGGGTGCCTACTGCCTACTAAGAAACTATGCATCTCAGCTTGATTCTTGAACAAAATGCTATTAACATTAAGTTCCCTCAGAGGAAGCTAAGACAAAGGATGAAAACAAAACAGAACTAAAAATGATTTATGATTTGCAGTGAATTCAAGACCTATATGTCTCGCAATAGGTATTGATGGGATGGTGTTGAAACGGACTAATTCTAGCAAGGTTTTGCTATGCATAAATAATTCATATCTACTCTAACGAACGGCAATAGTTAACGGTACATTGGCAAATCTAGGACAAATATTTCAATAATAACAACAACAAAAAACAGAAGCATTAGCAGCGAGCCGGCTTAACCACGCTGGGTCCGAACCCTGCTTGTGCTTATGTTCCTTCAATAATGACTCGGGGGGGGGGGGCTGTCGTGCTGTCCGGAACACTTCAACTTCATTTGAGACGGCTTGCCACCTTCTGACCAGACATGGCTCTGTCTTAATAATATTTATGTGACAAATGTTAATCGAGTGAACGGAAGGCATAGGAATTAATCTAATAATTCATGTTTTGAAACTTATTTTAAAATAAAAAACGAATAAATACCAAATAAATGGGTATTTATTCGTTTTTAGTTTAAAATAAGTTTCAAAACATGAATTATTATATTAATATAAGGCCTTCCGTGCACTCGATTAACATAGCTCTGTCTGTCAGCCTGAACACGACATGCCTACTGATTCGCGTCGTCACGTCACTGATTAAGAGATCAGAGGTTTTAGTCAGAGATTTTAATCACAACATATCACAGACTGGGAAAGCTACTCCCGGAGAAGAATTAATTGTGAAGGAACTCGGCAGCATTGTGAATTGTGAAGGAACTCTTCTCCCCGCTCATGTGAAGCCGGGTTTGAAACTAGTCATTACTTAGGAAAACTGTGTCTTCATATCTATTCTTTCATAAATAAATGAGGTTTGGAAAGCACTGTAAGCACTATTGAATGTAGGTAGTTTAAATTGATTTTGAATACCTACATGTCGAAAAAAAACGCTGCTAGGTATGTTACTAGGTATATTTACAGACATCTCTTATTCTATAAAAGAAAAGTCTAGCAAAAATGGTATTATCAAGGCACTGCTTGCTAGTAACATAGGCCATACTGGCATCATGACAAAAGCTCATCTTGGCATACGCCAAAAGTGCAGGCTTATGGCTCTGGACATATTCTCCACCAGCCGTGCCGGTATCATGAATACATTCACCTCGTATCTGAAACGGCTCGTCAATGATCGCAATCAGGGCAATGTTGAGCGTCTGCTGCTGCACGGCTGATTAGCAAAAATGTTATCTGATCGTTTTTGTGTTAACGTACTTCACTGATGTGTATCAGTGTGTGTGCGTTTGTGCTTGTGTATGCATTGTTATATTTGTATAAGTGCTCGTGATATGATATGTACCCATGAGGGTGCGAAATAAATGGTATTATTATTATTATTATTATTTAAAACGTAAACAGAAAATATTATTGCATTGTTTCCAAGAATTGTTGTTTCAAGTCTGATCCAGTATCTAACAATGTAGGGGAGAATATTTATGTGACAAATGTTAATCGAGTGAAAGGAAGGCCTTATATTAATCTAATAATTCATATTTTTTAAACTTATTTTAAACTAAAAAAACGAATAAATACCCGACGTTTCGCATTTATTGCTTAATCATTGGGCAAATACCTTAATCACTGGTATTTGCCCAGTGATTAAGCAATAAATGCGAAACGTCGGGTATTTATTCGTTTTTTAGTTTAAAATAAGTTTAAAAACATGAATTATTAGATTAATATAAGGCCTTCCTTTCACTCGATTAATGTAGGGGAGAGTGACCATATTGCGCCCCCTTAAGCGAAAACACGTCCTGTGCATAGCATATACGTCGTATGAAAATAAATGCAGCATGCAACATTTTTCTAGCAAAATAAACTTATCATTTTACAATCGGATCACTTTTATGGTAGCTGTAGGATTTTTCGCAGATCCTTACAAAAGGCGCATATAGGCACAGCGTGCCTAATTGCACCATGACCGGGCGCATTTAGGTGACCTTTCTTTTCAATGTTATCTTTACATGTGTTCGACATCTTGCAAATATACGATGAAACGTTCAGTTTCATATTGTGTTGTGTAAGTTATGTTTGGAACGAATTTCCCCGTACCTATATTTAGTGCAAAAAGTTTTTTAAGTCTCACAGGTGTCGAATACCATGAGGTTATACCACCGGTCAAATACCAACGGGTGCCTTAAATGCCCCATGGACGCAAAGTGTTATGTGCGCTGGGCGCAATAGTATGGGAGTGATTCGGAATCAACTGAAATCGGGAGCAACAGCATATGGCG
The DNA here is from genome assembly GCA_014673585.1 of Semibalanus balanoides. Classification (NCBI taxonomy): domain Eukaryota; kingdom Metazoa; phylum Arthropoda; class Thecostraca; order Balanomorpha; family Balanidae; genus Semibalanus; species Semibalanus balanoides. The sequence continues at coordinate 31,530 of VOPJ01009657.1, forward strand.
TGACATGTTTAGCTTTGAATCTGGCTTTTTTCCTCAAAAGGATTAGCAATGAATGCTAATCAATTCAAACCACTTCAGCTTCTCCTAATTCACAATAAACATGACAGTAACAGTAACACATGCATGTTTCCAGATAAGAAAAACACAACATTGCGAAAAAATGACTTTCCTGACAGCGATAACTGACCCTTTGCTTGGCAACAGCAGACCGGAAAAAATAATGAAGCTAGTGATGGTGAATTAATAATATGCGACTAAAAATAATATAAGGGCAGATAATTTTTCGAGATATTGACATGGGCGGATTTAGGAAACCTGGCGCAGTTTGGGCACTCTCCCCTATTGTAGAGTTCATATTTGTATAGAGAGTCTTACAAAGCTTACACATTTTGATACTCCTCTCAACTGCCTTGACGCGCAAATACCGGCACCAGCGCGGGGCCACACAAGTTCACTTTCTGGTCGGCACCATCGCTTCTAACACCGCCACTACATAGTGCCGGATAGAGCCGAATTTCGAACAGGAAGCGGGCCGCCGCTCAGCTACGCCTCGCCCATTATATCGGGGAGCGGCGCGGCAGCCAGCGACCGGCGGCAAAAGTTGGGCAGCGGCGGCGGTCCGGAGTCGGGCAGGTTGTACGTCACGCGCCGCTGGTCGGCCGGGCCGGAGGAGACCCCTTCCCAGTACCGCCACCAGTCAGACACAGCCCTGCACGTGGCAATGGCAGTGCCGCCGCGTCCGGTACAGAGCGACTGTACTTGGAAGTCGGGAGAGATGTTTCCGACACCATGAGTTGAAGATTTCAAAGAGCAAAAAGTTACGCCATTTAAACTGAAATACTTATTTTGAGCCCATATTTTGACAGGACAGGATACAATGGTCACAAGTGAATGTGAAGCATTTTTATGCAGGTCACAGTCAGCATAAAATAATATATTGGAAGTCACATACCATTGAAATAGATTGTCAGAAACTGAAAACTTAACCCTCGCCAGTGCAGGAGATGCCAACTTCCTAGAGATTTAAAAAAAAATCGTGTAATTATCAATCGATTGCAATAAAAATTTTCAGTTTCCCATTTTTGAACAATTTTACACATACTCTGAAAATTTCGAATTTTTAGCTTCCACGACCCGTGACCAATGACTTGTTCTTAAAGTCAGGCGCAACTGGCGTCCAGTAGTATCGATCCTGGTAAATTGTGCAGTTGCCGAGTTTTTGTTGTTCAGGAGCATATGCAGAGTTTTTTTTTCCAGATGACAGTTGTGATTTCTACTGAGGTTGTGACCTCTATTGACCTTTTCAGAGGTCATCCATGGTCACTGACCTCCGATGACCTCCAGGCACGTAGCCAATATTTTTATAAGGGGGGACGTCGGGAAAATCAAATTTTTCTCATCAGTCATATGCTGCTGACCGGGAAGGGGGGATAGGGTCGGGTCGTCAGCAAATTTCATTTTATCTAGTGTGAATTCATTCTGCTCAGGGGGAATGGCCCCCGTGACCCCCCCCCTTGGCTACGTCCCCGATGACCTAAGATTACTTTGTTTTGCTTCTGGCCGTTTCCAGGACATTTTGTGACGCTGACTTCAAATCTGGCATCCGTTTTACATAATGATATGTTTCACTGGGGGTCATGCGCTTCCATAGGTCAACCGATATCACTGACTTCAGATGACCTGACATGACCTTTTTGGAATTTGGCAGTTCTTAGGACATTTTGTGATGCTGATTTCAAGTTTGACATCCAATAAGCATACCTATATTTTTCACGATCTTAGCTCGATTAATATAGATTTATACACAGTTACGGTTTGATGACATTTGGCTCATTGACAAAACCTCTGAGGTCACCTAACGACCCGGGACCATAAAGTCGGGTGTCAATGGCTTCCGCTCGTCACAAGCAGCACTCTCGTTTTTTAATCGAATTTCTAGTTCAGTTAGGGGCCAAACGCCAGGGAGACGTACCCCCCCCGCCTGCACGGTCACGCAGTGATCGGACGCGGCACGGGCGAGGGTCTATAGAATAACAAAAGCAGCTAAGGAATAATAAACGAATAACGATGCTTATTGATATTAGATCATTGTTGAATATATTGATGTTAAAAAGTGTCAAAGAACAAATACAATTGTTGCTTGATGCCGACACCTTTAACACCGTCACCTTGATGCTCGTGATCCAGCATTATTAAACCAACAGACATTGTGCACACATGCACACCAACTAAACGCAGTAACATGCTGGATACATTCCGATCATATGCAGCATAAATCCTTCCTTTTTATTGTTTGAGGACGCTAAAGCATGTCACGCTGTTACAGACGCTCCATTAATTTTAACTATACCAGCTGGCCTTCAGAATACAAGCGACAGGCGCGCGCAAACGATGCCTCCGAAAGTATTGCGGCGTTCATCGGCTGCAGCACTGCCAAAGACAGGGGAACTTCGATCACGACTTGGGTCGTTGTCAAGGCGACTAACGGTCAGCATAGCGTGTGTGGTTCCTGGGTCAGGACCCCCCCACTGACCTGCAGCTCCGGCTTTGAAGCGGTGGCGCTGTGCTGTATAGTTTGTGCACTTCTCCCTGCGTGGTATGCCTCTCTCTCTCTCTCTCTTCCCTGCCACGTGTCATGTCACGGGATCCTGATACGTGTTCAGTCCAGCTCATCATCGGATACTCATGACGTCCGAGTGAAATGGTTCGGCTTCACGTCACCCTGTCATGCATTGTGGCTCCACTGTAAGACGAATAATACCCTAAATCTTTTTTAGCTATAGAAGTCCGATTAAGAAGGATTAAGAGGTGTCATTTTCAACGGCAAGGGTATGGCAAGGCAAGGGTAGGTATCTCCTTTTGATGACCAGAATGATTCGTTACTCCCTACCTCATTGCGCATACTGCAGTTCCCGGTTTTAAGCTATGCGGTACAGCATATCTTTCAGGCGTCTACTACTAGTGCCACCTAGGGACAGGAATATAAGCAGACATTTGTGCGTTTACTCTTGCCTAAAGCATTGGCTCCCAACGTTTAACAACACGCAAACCGTAACACACAGCTGAGCATCATTTACCATTATTGGTTGCAATGCTATTTGCGACAATGTGGTGTGGTGAAGCAGAACTGGGGATGAATATATGGGCATTGTGCATTGTGTGTCATCTTTAAACGAATCAGCTTTATAATTTATATTTCAGCTCAATCGCCAGTATTGCCACCAAAAAACTTCATTCATAACCCCAAGTGGGGTAATTACCCTTACTTGAGTATCACCAATTTGGAATCTCATCAGAATCTAGCACTGGTACTCTTCGGTACGCAAGGTGAAAAAGCATGTGGCCAAGATAAGAGTCAATTAGTAACTTCACGACTTCTTTCACCAATCATTGCATGCACAATTTATAATGTGAAGCAAGACCAAAAACTGAGCGCTGATGTACCACATACTATCGATATAAGTGTAACTAATGATAAAAATTGTTTGTTCTGGTTAATTGCCTTATCAATAAATTTAACCTTTGTAAGACTTACTGTGACAAGCTTCTAACCGCTGATGAAATGTTTACAAAACTTTATCACAAATTAAGCACATAACTCTTTGTACTTTAACTTTTGTTTGTTTTCTTGTTTAATGTGATATATTTTGGTATCATTTCAGAGTCATCAAATTACGTATTGCCTTACAAGTTCAATAAGAGATGACCAGCCTCCACCCGCTAAGAGTAAAATGAGCTCGTTCCATGTAACATGTTAATCTGAGCATAATATGTTTCAACTTGGATACCTTCAGGGTATTGAACCCCACTGTAGCCTGTAGGTGGTTACTGTATAAAGGTGTGTGCTACGATGTGCCCAACCCCCTGCGTATTTCAGTTTACAAACAACTGCAGTGTGGCAGCTCCACACTCGTTCAGACTGTGTTGCCGCTGCGCTCGGTGTCGCTACTGCCGACTGACTGCCACCTGTGGCTCCCCTCCTGTGAACTCCCCTGCCCCGTGTGTCTCCCCTCTCCTTTACCGCGCCAGTCAGGAGGGGAGACGCGCGACTGACGCGACACTGCGACGCCGCGACAGGGGAGGCGAGGGAAGTTCTGTTGCGCGGGGTACACAGCAGATGTCAGGCCAGTGTCGAAAGTGACGCGCAGGGAGAGTGGCGCACATCTGGGCCGTGACATACAGACCCAGATAGCGCGGTACGTCGCCACTGCTGCCATCTAGCGACGGCGGCAGACAATAGCTGTCGATCACGCGGCAAGCGCGGCGGTCCTGAGCGTGTATTGGTGTGACTGGTGGGTTGATAGAAGGCTAAAGGGGGTATATGACGCTCATAGTGATGAGCTGACTAGTGATGGCTGAGGCTACGGCTGGGGGACACACATGGACCGACTACAGACGACAGACTACAGACCGACTTTACACACTACAAACTACAAACTGCAGACCGACTACAGACTATAAACTAAAGACCGACTGTACAGACTACAAACTACAGACAGAAACGCTCGTTCTTAAAGGGACACTGCCACCTTCCAAAAAGTTCTCAAATGTACGCCATTTGTGGTGCAAAATATGAAGTAATTGCTGCTGAACACGATATGACATTCGTTCTCCAACATATAAAGTGGCTCATTTTCAAATAAAAACACGTTTAACTATTTGGTCTGATGACGTCATATGAAAGGAATTTTTTTGGATATAGAAAACTTCACAGCTGCCATAGAAATGACTGTGTATGGCTAATGTATTGCCAAACGTAAAACAAGTCGACTGTAATCAACTTTAGTAAAGAGAGACGACGACATCGGCTCAGACCCCATTCAAAATAATTAAGGACTGGGAATGTTACAGATGTCAAAATCAAACTCGAATTTCTCTGTGATTCGACCTCAGTGGTTGTTTTAACTACTGCCATGCATAATTTAAATGCCAAGCAGCCAAAATGGATATCTCAACTCAAATCTAATGTTAAGGTGGCAGTGTCCCTTTAAACGCCTTTTTACGCATGACATTAGATACTTCAATATATAAAAATATAGTAAAATTACAGAACGAGTTGCTCCTATATTTCAACTTCTGGGAAGTGATAACTAAATCGAGTTTTAGTGTTATTGTTGTAGGCGAGCATTCTTGATACTGATTTTAAGTATAATTAACATATAACATGAGCAGAAGGCTATTTTTTCACATACTCATTTTAGTGTTATGTTCCTTTTACTGGTCAAGTTTTCTCGATACATAAACTTCAGAGCAAGCTCAGGCGTGTGGTATGAGCTTCTTTTGGAAATATCAAGTTTTAATCACAAATGTGTCATAGATAACAATGGGTATATAAGTAACATAACTGACACAACGAGGTTAAAGATAACATCATGTAAGTGAGATGTTTGACGCATTTCTTGTGAAGTGCAACATTGACGATTTTTCCCAATTTAAATTGCGCAGTGGGTGCGATGGCTACAAACTTGCTTCACAATTATTTAGCATGCTTATTGTATTATAAATAATATGATAACCGCAACACGGAAAGTTTAAAAAATAAATGTTAGATCTTACACGAGTTCAACCTACAAAAGTGACACAAATTGTAGATACGAGCGTACATTTCTGTCCAGTGGAAATGTTGCACACTCAAGATGCAACAGCCTGAGACACATAAGTTGTCTCAAGAGCCTTGCCCGAATGTAATTGTCTCAAGACTAACTTCAGAACCAATAAATGAGAAACACGTGTGCCTATAAATAGTACTGTGAAATGGATTTAATATTTGTACAGTGCTGAGAGAAAACATACAACAAACTAATTAAAAAATGCGACATCCTGGCCGTCACAGTGCAATATCACGTATTTGGAGTCCCTCTATAAAATCTCTGTTATGTCTTGTTTGGTAGATCAGCATAGATCAGACCAGCATTGTGAAATCTCTGATGAATTAAGCAGGATAAAAAAGGATAATATCTTCCAAAAGTTAACGGTCAACTTCCTGCTCCTCAGATAGGCTGTAGGATGTCATTTCAACAGGGTGCTTAGCTCTTAGTTCTCACCTATGATGCGCAATTCTGAAATTATTGATAAACTTAATGCCTTGGCAAGTGAGACTAAAGATACCTTCGCATTTTCGTGATGTTTGTTAATTCTTGCAAAGTTGTATCGGACCACTATGCATTATTAGGTTATACTAGCATTGCAAGGACAAAATTCCAATATAGAAGAACGGGACAAGTGACCATACGTAGCCAGTTTCCTTGATTTAATTCTGTTGAACTAAATAGCACCATAAACTATCGAAGTTTTGAAGTAACAGAAGCGTCTCGGGCAACAACTTTGCCTCACGTAACTTGACTTCTGAGGTCTAGGTATAGTGCGTTTGCCGATGTCAAGTACTTGAAGTTATACAACAAATCAAGAAATCGAGCTCCAACGCTTGTGCCCGTATTCACAATTGTATTCTACCCATATTCTACCCAAGGGTGAATACCCCGATGTAGGGGTTAACCCGTATTTACAACACAATCTACCCCTAGCTCGAGGTAACTTTGTACTCTTACCTCGGAGCTCTGAGCTAGCAATGCGTTGTGAATACGGGTAAAAATTGAAGGTAGCTCATCCCCGAATTATACTCCTTACCCTCACTTTTACCCCTACCCTTAACCCGTGATTGTGAATACGGACACAGAAGATTAAAATCGTCCAGTGCATTGCTCAAAAGGAGTTAGCGATATCCTTTGGGCCGAAGCAGCTTTAGCCTAACCAATAAAAACATAAAATCGAAACAGTTGTTAGTGATTATCCTGTACGTACGTGACGGTTTAATGATATGCGATTTAAGGATTCGTGCATTTGACTTCCTTAGTGTGTATGCATATAATGTCTGATACATTTAAAGTTATCGCGTGTAATAAGAATTCACATATACAATATGCTGACCTGTTTATCAGACACTAAATGAAATAAACATGAATTAGAGAATAAGTGAATCTATGTAATAAATTATATGGAAATAGCATGAAATAATGCTTGTATGTAATTAAACAGTGACATGCACTAAAAGTTGTTTTCAAAATATATTGACTTCCTTGCGTGCATTTCAAATCAACTCATATTTGTTTTTTCTCTATACCAGATAAATTGTTTCGTAACCACATTATTTTACAGTGTAGCAAGTAGCCCAGTGCATCGAACTATGCGTCTGAAAACATGTATGCCAAGTCGAACTTAACCAATACTTTCCACACCACTGCTGTGACCCGTTCCATCACAACACAGCGCCATCATTCCAGCCACAAGGGTCGTATCGCGGCGGCCCACGTTCCGCAACAGCCGGCTTATTTTCAATTGTGGCGCACATGCTTCTGAATTGTCTGCGCCGCGCCATTGGTCGCCAATGTGTCGGTGATCGGACGGCCGCTGCCGGCGGCGGAGGAGCCGATGAGCCGCGCGCTGAGAGCCGACTCCCGCTCATTACAGACTGGCCATTTCAGCGTCAAGGGCTCCTTTGAAGAGCAATTTTCGACGCCTCTCCAGAACTCCTCCGAATTCAAAGGGCCTGGCGATGGCTTTTACGCGTTTCCTATCGGATGCAAATGCGGCATCGGGGCCGCTCTAAAAATATTAATATTCCCCGACCCTTTCATTATGGCATCTCCACTTCGTGTCGAACGTTTTACTATCTTCCCTAATCCGATCCCCTCTTCTCAATATGCAAATCGCCCGGGCCGATACACCGCCCCGGTCATAATGGCACTTTTATATCGGAACCATATTAGCATCGTCGCCGACCCGGCTGGCGAGATGGGTCTCCACTCCGGCGGAGACGGCAGTGCCGGCGATACGGCACCCCGGGGACTTCCGGCTGCATTCTAAAGAGGCTAGTTAACAGAATCACATTATATTTGTTAAAAGCAAAGGGTGATTAACATAAAAATACGGTCCGTCGGCCGGGTCTGATTAGAGTTTACGTGGGCTGGCGCGGCGCAATTCCGATAAAGTCGCCTCCGTCGGCCCGTCGCTCGGCTGCGTCGTCGCCGACGCTGGCTCCGTCGACGCCGACGCGGCGTCTCCCGTCGTGAGTGACGGTGGCGAGGTAATCAGAAGTCGGCGACCGGCCGTTCCCTCCAGGATGTTCGCCATCCGGTCCGACAACCTCCGGATCGGAGAAACAAAGAAAAGAAATCCGAGTCCTCGGTAGTGTAGTGCCTCCGCTACGTTCGATGTGATGGCACTAGCCACAGGTGCTATAGATTAGCCACAGGCGCTATAGATCGACAACCTTTCCGCGCGTAACGCAAGCTGGAGTGTCGAACTCAGCACTGCAACAGCAAATAGAATACGCCGAACCTCCGACAAAAGCTACATAGCTGGCGTATCCATCAGCGGCACACCTGATGTGCCCTGTCCTGGTAATAATTAGCCAACCCCAGCACCCCGACAGCAGCCCGGCAGCACCCCGGCAGCACCCCGGCAGCACCCTGGTGCGGACCGATGAGAAAAGTTGGCGGCTTGTTCGTCGCCTGCGGTGCTACCGGCGGGAGGCCCGGCGCCGGTATTTGCATGTTCATTTGGAGTAATAGTCTGCGGCCGCCCGCAGTGAGCTGTTTGTCGCTCTGTGCCCGCCCGGACACCGCCCGCTGTGGGACTCAGGTGCGATATCGAATTCCACGGCCACCGACAGTCCGAGTGTGATCAACCGCAACAATGTAGAACTGAGGATAATTTGAAAACACCGAGGCCGCAACTATCAAGGTTATATGGCACCCAATCGATGTAGTAGCAGTATTATTGCGATCAGAAATGCTGCTCTGAGTCGAGTGTTATGTTCGTGTTCGAAAAGCAAAAAGGCTTACCGTTCGCCAGCCGCTTTGCTGCTGTGGCTATTTGCTAGTATTGTTGGTAAACAGCTAACTAACCGATTTTGCTTTATTAGGTCACGTTCAATTTATTACTTGTTACTGCATAAAACATGCAATATTTCAGACTGACAAAACCACCAGAAGTGAAAATCATTCACAAAGTTATGAAGCAAGAACAGCATATTTCTGAGCTTCCAACGCGAGTCATCCTAGTGCTACTGGTGTGCTGTACCGGCCGGAGCTAATGTTTACGAGCTTATTCGTCCGTCAGCATGGCGATAAAACAAAGCTCTTCGCCCATTGCTATTCCGACGCTCATTTCGTATATATTTATTTCGTCGCCATTGTTTTCCTCTGAGCTGGGCCGACTGGCACTTTCAGCAGCGGCGCTCCGTCTCCCCGCCTTGTTTATTTTTTCCCAGCCCGACGTAGTTTTCCCAGCTCATGAATATTAAAAACCGGAGAAATCGCGTCCTAATGCTCGCAATTACGCCCAAAGTTGGGCTAATTCGGCCAATTAGATTGAATCGTGGCAGATTGGAGGTAAGCTGCGGCGCCTCAGGAAGGAAACACACGCGTCAGACTACGTGTCCTCTATTCTCCACATGCAGCCTCGATCTCGGGAACGGTGCGCTCCTGTTTCCGCCTGCAAGCATTAGCCTTGGTCGGATTTTTATCCAGCACCCACGCCGCGAAACTCAAAACGGCTCGTACACACGTCAGACTTATGAGGACGAATGCCCGTGCCATAATTACTCACATTAAGTTTATTTGCCGAATCATATGGGTGTGGAGACCTAATGGCTGTTTGAGTACGCCCATTACCACGGTACAAGGCACGGCGGCAGCCTGCTGCAGGGGCTGACGCTGAAAAGGCGCGTGCAAAGCGGACACGCTTTCGTTTCGCAGCAAATCCACAGCTTGAATCTACAAGTAGGCTGCAACGGAGTTATGATAAAATGTACAAACCAACTGCGAAGGTGAACTCTACAACGCGTACAATGTGTTGGGGACAAGCTCGCCCACGATTCCAACCGGATTAATTTCTGGCGTGCCGCCGGCGATGCTACTCGCCAAAACTGATGCGCCTCATTGAAAGAAATGGAACGAAGAATTGGAGGTAATTTCGCATACAACCTGAGTTTTATCAACATCAAAGCGAGGGCGGCGGAGGCGAGGATTTACATACAGATTGACCGCCGCTGATCTGGATATTCGAAGCGCCGGTGGGCAATTCTGCGCTGCCTGAGGATAATGCCGCCATCTTGGATGACATTCTTCGGAGAGCATCAACTGCTCTTCGCATGCTTCGAATTCCTTGTGTTTCATTGGATTAAAATTAAATCATTCCAATACATCCAACAGATGATTTCAGAGCTCTTGACGACTGAAGCTCATTATTGCATTCCGTTTCAACATACTGTGGTGCATTAACCCTCGCCTTACGTTTCTCACCTTCGACGTACTCACCTTCGACCCTCGTTTCTCACCTTCGACGTACGGGGGGGGGGCTGACAGCCCCCATGATAGCTTCCAAACCAAGCAACATAGAGCAACGCGGTAATAACCAGTAATTTGCCTGTCATGTGAGGAATCTAAAAGTATGCAATTTGTAGGTTTCAGGTCACTTGAGTTTCCAGGTCAAGTGAATGACCTTTGATCGACCACATTAAAAATAGCGATTTTGCTCTGTCCGTTGTCATTATTAATGTGATGAAAATAAAATGATTTGGTTAGAGTCAAGCTGTTGGTCATTAAATTAGCTATCTGACCATGTATCGATTTTTAGGTGTGGGTTAGTTGATTATCTCTTAGGTCATGGACATCGTCACCATAGCTGATAATTCCTATGGGCGATTAGAATTAGCATCCTCGACTCGATCACGTCCAGAATAGCGATCAGAAGAACTAAAAATTAGACATGGATAAATGCAAATACAAAGGTATGTTTCTAAACCAGTTTTGTCTCAGAAATAACAAAAAATTGTTCGTTTCTGGCCAACAAAGGTCCAAAGTGATTTACAAAAATCGTCGTAAGCTGCTATCACTTAGGGAGCCATCACTAAAAAAAAAAAAAAAATGTTTGAAATTTGGTTTTGATATTTTTTATAATCGGTTATCTCCCATATATTTCGTTTTTTAAACATCCTTGGAAATTTTGATTTTGTGGTGATTTAAAAAAATGGGGGTAAAAAACCCGAACTTTGGGATTCCGAGACTACCATTTTAAAGAAAATATAATTTTATTTCATTTCCGTTTTCTGTTTGCAATTCGCTGCAAAAATCTGTTTTCTACCATTTTCAAATATTTGCCGTTTTTCTACCAGCATGACGTCACTAAAACGTCATTATCTTCCAAACGACTCGCCCAATTTCGATTAAAAATGTCAGGATACGTGTAGTTGAGCAATTACACGTATCCTGCCATTTTTTGCACTGTTAACTCAGCTACTGAAAATGTCAGCAAGATGCGCGGCATGTGTAAAAAGTTATTTTAGAAAAACTTCAGGGGGCCTGTCAAACGAGGGTTAAGCTTTGAATAATATTCGTTGTAATAATACATTTGTTGTACTTAGTTACTACCTGTTTTCCTGTTCTATACTGCGATATATACCCTAAAAACATTTCCCGATTTATAGCAATAGCTTGGAGTAATAAGTTCTGAATTCAAACAAAACAGACATTGAGGAATCTTTCAACATACTTCGATTTCCAACAAATTAAAATTGAAAGTATTTGAACATTTCGTAACTTTGTGATATCACTTTTCTACGGAATAGAAAGTGATCTCAGCAAAATACTGCCACATAAATATAATGAGTGAAATAATTACCAACAAATTATAATGTAACCTGGAAAAACAACAATATTGCATTTCCTTTCAAATTCGTACTAAATGCTAATGTTTAACCTAAATATGTCGTTTGTCCTGTATTGAATAAGGTTTGAATCTGAAGTCGATCTGAAGTTGGATATCATAAGCACATATTTATATATCTATATCTAAGACAGGCGTTATTGACCATAGGCAACACGGTCTACTACACTTCCGCAGACCTTACCTGTTTTATATTTACTCTCGCTCCCAGTCGCCCGTCACTTAATCTCGCACCTCGCCCAACTGAACCCGTAATGGGACCGCTCCGGCACCACCACCCTCCACTCCTCACATCCGCACCGCAGACTGAACCGGCCCTCCACTGCTGACCGCGCGGCGCTCTGAGAACTTCCACCCCGTCCCTGCCCCGCCCACATGAACTCTGACCTCGCTGGGTCACCCCTCCCCCGTCGGCAGCGGCGGCGTGTGGCTGTGTTTGCCGCCAGGCGTCACCACTGGAGCGTGACCGGCGAGTTGACCTGTATAAAATCGCGGCGGCGGCGGCGGCGATCGGGCCTGACGGGTTCCGGTTGACGGGCGGCACTCAGTCGGGCTGAACACCGCACAAAGCCCGGCCTCTGACGTCACCAGCTCCGGCTCTGTGACGTCACTGGCTCTCAGGCCGGCCGTGCTCGGTCACCCGGAGAACGTGAACTGAGTTCACGAGGAGTGAAATGCCGGGGCTTGGAGGAAGATTTCGGTGGTGTGGTAGTGGTGTGGTCACCAAGGAAGGTAGCTGCTGGTTATGAGAGTGAAATAGGAAGGCTGCTCGCCAGTGAGAATGCTTTTGTTTTTTGTTTTTTTAGGTAATTATTCTTAGCTACATGATACATCGGAGACTCGTCATGAATCGCTATGTAATGATTAGCTCTGATCCGTTCCATGGATGGCTGTATGAGTTCTGATGTCTGCTACACCAGACGCCCTGTTATCCGACACATTTCTCTTCCATTTGAGGCCGCCAGTTGCCTTGTAAGCCACCCCTGCCAGCGCCGTCCCTTCGCCGACTCCATCGCCCGCCGCCCAGACGAGCGTGCAGTGATTAGCGTTGTCTCATTTCCTCCAAAAATCTTAATTTTGTTAATTAGCAGCAAAAGGAAAGCAACAAGATTAAGATGGATCGCGGCGCGGCGCGCGGTCCGTGTCAGGATGCGAGCGGCGGCGGTGGGGCGCAGCCAGCTGGGAGAAACAGATACGTCATCCGGCCCCGACCAGCGACACCGAGCGAGATGGCCGTATTAATTACCACCACACTATACTTACTACCCAGCCGCAGCGCCAGAAGTCGAGTCACTGGCTCACCGCACCCGGAGACACTGAGTCACTGCGCCCGGAGACACTGAGTCACTGCGCTCGGAGTCACTGAGTCACTGCGCTCGGAGTCACTGACTCACCGCACTCAGAGTCACTGACTCACTGCGCTCGGAGACACTGACTCACTGCGCCCGGAGTCAGTCCGTCAGCGCCGCGGCAGTGAGCGAGACGGCAGTGCTGATCGCTCGCCGGCGCAAAAGACGAGGCGCAATCATTTAAACATGCAGATGAAGCGAAGCTCGTCATCGGTGTATGCGTCATTTGGTTCTGCAGTCGATGGCTTCGAGCACACCCTCGGCGCGGGAGTGGCGCGCTTATTTCGCCGACGTTTAGGCATTTTATTTAACCCTCACGTCTAACTGCTGTTCGCATCATTAAAAACTCCGGTGGCTTTAGAGAGGTGGAGTAGTGTAAATGACATGTAAAAACGACTATTAGTCCGTAAAAATGTAAATTAGGGGAAAATCTGACGAATCGACGTTTCGGCGGGGCGCATTTCAATGCTGAATTTAGTGACATCATTCGGGTTAAGTGAAAGGGAAAAAGTTTGCTAGAAAACTGCCTGTTAAATACGACCAGGTTCTGCTTTGCATTTCCCATTCCCACCAAACCGAATAACACCGACTCCTCAGCACACTCTAGGACCAGAAGGCAACGGCCATCCAGACCCCGTCGCAACACAGCTGACAACAATACGAGGCCGTTTTTCACCTCAGCCCGCCCAGGATGGAAACGTGTCGTCTGTTCCGGGCCGTATCCGCCCGATATCGACGGCCTCCGCGCGGAAACGAACACAATCAGCAAATCAGACCAGCGCGTTCCGCTCGTGCCGCCCGTTCCCACGCCGCCACGCGTCCGTGTCAACAAAAACCCGCCATTCTTTCACCCCAATTTGTCGGCGATCAATCGGCCTAAGCCTTGCGATCGGCGGACGGTTTTTCCACGCGACGCCGCATTGTTCCGCCGGCACGACACGCCGCCGCGTGACCCGAAAAACGCCCCGGGCAAAAACGCCGGCGGCGGGTTAGCTGCTACCCAGTCCGGATGCTGGCGAGGCGAACCAATTAGAGATACTGAGCGGCGGCAAAACACGGCCCTGTGGGCCACCGCAGATGCCACGCGGACAGCCGGGACGGTCGGCATGGTCTTCTGTCTGCAGCTGCTGGAGGGGAGGGGGAGGGGAAGGGACAGAGTGGGCTGTGAGACGTAGCACGGGGCAGGAAAGGCTGCGCAGAAAACGGCACAGACCACTGGCAACGGACGTCACATCGCATTTGCAAACGATATGCTTCTGCCAAATAGCGTGTCGAACTTCGGTGCAGTTCAGGCGTGGCCCAGCCAGCGTGCAGCCAAAGCTGACGCGCTGCATGATTCTGGCGCACTAATGCATGGGTTCTAACATCGGCAGCGCTACTGTCTGTATCATTGAACAGCGCAGCCAGGCGATCGATTAACAGGCCAAAAGTTTGACGATAGTCTGAGAGGCCGATTCCGGACCGCTGCATTCGAACACAGAACGCTGCGGCCTGGTAGATCATCGCTGTGGCGTGCGAGGCGTCAGGGACATCGAAACGACGAATGGTCGTGTTGCATGAAACTGCATGCGGCTGGTATTATTTCGTCTCATGACAAACGCAATTAAGTGGCATGTGGCTGTGTTTGATCGAATAAACCCGTGATTGAATGGTTAATTGGTTAGTCGTGCAATAACGAACAGCGCCCTGTATGCTGCCCTCCATCTTAATAGAAAACAGCACCGGACGAGTCTAAAAATTGATCTACATGTATATGGACAATTTTAGCCCGTAGATGACGCCTAAATGAACATAAAAATATCGTAGGACAATAAGGAACCCGAAGCCACTTTTTGAAGCATTTTATGCAAACATGTGATGCATCTGTTTACAATTAATTTAGTGAGTTGAAACTTTCGATATTAGCTTAACTTGACCTTATCCTCAAATTATTCGAAAAATGAAGCCAAAGCCAAAATTATTTCGAATTTATTTTGTCTTTGATTTATTTTTTAGAATAATTTGAGGATAAGGTCAAATTATGCTAATGTCAATTATGTTATTCCTCAGCACGCTTAACTCGCTGAAAAGTTGAAAATATCTACGGATCTGATGATAATGATCATGTCATCACGTGGATAAACAAATATAATAAATATCATCCAAGCTGATTAACCCCTATCACCGCTAAAGAACGACCGACCGACCGTATCGTTGACCGGTATCACCGACGCCGGCGGCATCATCGCTGTCGATGTTTTCTGAAACGCCGGCCGATTGCCGTCAACTGTCGCCGCCGTGGCTGTCGTCGCCTCGCGCGTCGCTCGCGTTGTTGGATCGATTCGCGTCGCGTGGTGCGGGCCAGACGGACGAGCCGCGACTGCCGTCAGCGCACAGTCTAATCGCGTTCGACAGGTCGCAGTCAAAACAAAGCGGCCGGCTGCTCTGGTCGCCGAGCCGCCGCTGATGGATGTGTTTTGAAATAAAATCTGACGCGCCGCCGCCGGGGACGTCACGGCCGACGGAAGGTCGCCGTCGAATGCGACGCGACGACCGGCGGGAGATGGTGGGAGCAGCGGGAGTCAAACGGGAGCCAAACGGGAGCCAAACGGGAGCCAAACGGGAGCCAAACGGGAGCCAAACGGGAGCCAAACGAGAGTCAAATGGGAGCCAAACGGGAGCCAAACGGGAGCCAAACGGGAGCCAAACGGGAGCCAAACGGGAGCCAAACGGGAGCCAAACGATAGTCAAACGGGAGCCAAACGGGAGCCAAACGGGAGCCAAACGGGAGCCAAACGGGAGCCAAACGGGAGCCAAACGAGAGCCAAATGAGAGCCAAACGCGAGCCAAACGGGAGCTAAACGGGAGCCAAACGGGAGCCAGCGAGAGCCGACTGGAAACAGTCTCGAAGCCGACGGCCGCAGAGAATCGCCGGGGTAATAGCCTCTACAATCGATTCATGTAAACCAACTTTTAACTACGATCCCGTCGGCGATGGTCGTCGATGTCGATATTTCTTTATCGGGGCGCTGCGCCCGAGCCGTGTCGTTATCGTTGTTTGTTCCGGCGACGGATAAAAATTGAATTTAGCCAGAAGAATCGAGTTATGGCCACAATGTGGTGTGATTTGATGATTTCATAACGCGAATGGCACGTCGCAAAAATTAGACTCGTTTGAAAGGCGAGACCGGGAGGGAGCGAACGGGGTGCAGGGGTTAGAGGACCGGTCTCAAAAATCAGAAAATGACGAGGCGGAGTTTACAATGCGTTATGCTAGCTCAACAGCTATTGAATCGGACAATGCGTAAAGGATGATGAATGCAAATAGCCTGGTATGAATAGCAAGCGATTGATTAGAGTATCAGAGTCAATAGCCGTTTTCACGATGGCTTATTTTGCGCGAAATGTTTTAAAACATTTTAAAATATTTTCCAATGTTTCAGTAGTAGCCGTCTTCACGATGGACAAATTTGCGATAAACTATAGTTTGTAGTATACTCCTCTGCCGTCAATAAGTAGGCGGGCTGTCGTAAGGGCAGCAGAAGGTTATCAAATTGCTTTGTTCAGCAATTAAGTCATCAAGTGAAATATAGCGGATATCTAAACTACAAAAACACCTTTCACACCAACGATATATATATAAAATGCTTTAATAAATAAACAATTTTTACGCGTAAATAAGCCATCGGTGGAAGACGTAGATTCAAAGCAAAATAATATATACAACAAAACCAATAGCAAAATAGACTTATAATTTAGTATTAGACTTATGATGGAATATCTTAGCGTAATCCTCCCACGTCCATAAGAGTTTTAAATTAAAGCAGAAACTAAGAGAGACGGGAAAGGGTGAATGGGCGGCATTACTCCAATAAACACTAAATCATTGCGTCGCGCGTAACTAGTACGTTTAGTGTTGAGGAGAATACCGTTTCGGACGAAAGCGTCTTTCTTCATGATTCGCTAGGCATCCACGATTAGGAGACGCGAAACACATAATAACCTCACACCCAGCTGTTTAAAATCCCGATACTAGCAATAAAATGGTAATTCTATTACAATGTCACAAGTAGATAGCTAAAATATTATTGGGAGTTCATAACTTGCAGAAAATGTTGTCATTTCACCTCGCGTGGCTCCACGTCGTGGCCTGCCCTTTATTGCCCCAGTCAATCCCCTATCACTCCGCTTGTCGGGGCACTCGAATCTGACCAGGCGCAACCGCAAGGTGTTGACGACCGTTTACCACTCTCGGCCCCTTTCGCCGCCCTACGAAACGCCCTGTCGGCAGTCCCAGCCGTGACACCCTGCCTGCCGTTCGCGGTCGGTCTCCGGAGAAATTAGGTCCGGGCCGGTCCCAGAGTTTACGCGCTATCGCATGATTGCCTCGTGCGGCTCGTTACCAGGCGTCATCGTCGCTCCGTCCGCCGCGGTCGCTGGTGGCCGACGCCCCACTCCCCTCCCTGCCCGTCCTCCGCATCGGCCCGGCCGGCCCGGGCGCGGCGGAGCGGCGCTTTTTTGCCTTTGGCTCCCCTGTCTCCCGCGAGGGAGCGGTCGCGGCGCCGCCACTGCCGCGGCACCGTGCTGCCTGAACTCTGCTCGGTGAATCCCGAACGACCGCCTCACTGTCAGTCTGTTGGTTTCGACAAGGGTTCTATCGGAGAGCGGCCTGGTGGGTTTGAAGTCCTGTCAAGGTTATTGGGTGCTCAAGTAGTGTTTAGAGGGCATAAGCGGGGTACACACCTCCGACTCCACGCAGCCTCCTCCAGAGGCGGAATAGTGACACTCACTAAGATCTGTGCCCATACAAAGACTAAAGTCTTTGAGCGCTGTGTCACAATGGTGAACCTTTGGCGGCGAGTAGGTCCTGTTGGTTCCAAGTTAGGTTTTAACCGGCTCGCCTCAGCCAAAATCCGAGCCCCGATGTATTAGCGGGGAAGTCCAAGGTTGAATCGAGTTCATGTAAGATAACCCTTCCCCCCCCAAACAGGCCTTCCATTTTCATTGGCTGTTCGATTTGCCGAGGCGCAATATAGTTAACACTGATATGAACGGGCACGTACGACAAGATAGTTCGGCAGACCCATTCACCCCCACACGCAAAAGATACTAACTGCACGTCTGGAAGAGCCGCGCGCGGGCTGGTAGTGCACCTGCACCGAGTAGGCGCACTGTTAAAACAAGAGGTGTGACTCCAAAAAATTACAACAGGTGTGGCGCAAAACATATAGTAAGTGGGGGACACCGGGCTCGTCCCCCCCCCCCCCGGCCGCGCAATCCGAGCCAGGGTTGGCCCCACGGCCCCCGCCCCCCCGAACGCCAGCCGCACTTGTCCCCGGGCGTGCACGTGCCGTGCCGGCCGCGCGGTAAATCAAACAACCCCGGTTGCTGCGCGTCACGGTGCGACTGCGCGTGGGTATCCAAACCCCCTGGGGTTTGGGGTGGGGTTTCAGAAATGCTAAATATTTTTCACCGAAAATTTGAAATAATAACGAATGCAAGAGGACACGCTCGGGCGCACGCGCACGCCCAAGCCGGTAAATACGGGCATTGTCATTAAACCCCGCGCGCGCCAGCGACGTTGAGGCGGCTTTGCACACAAAAGGTGTCGGATGGAGGATTTTTTCGTTTTATTTTCTTGTTTTCGGGGGCCTCCGTGCGCGCTTTTGGCACACGCCCGGGGGCGTGGGGGCAGATTTTTTGTTTCGGTGCCGGGCGATGGGTGGCCCCGGCTGGTTTGTTTTCCTTTATATGCGTCCGCCCGGCCGGTGCAGGCCGTTTTTGCGGACATCACTTTGATGGAGTTTACACCTGTCGGCCGCGCGCGGGAAGTGGCCGCGCCCATTCAGCCGGCGGTTTCGGTCGAAGGCTTTTAGTGTGGGTCAGATGCGGCGGGGGCGTTGAGGACCGGCGGGGGGACACAGGCCGCCCCCCAATCACCGTCGATCATCGCCAGTGCTGTTAGCTGCCGCGACTGGCGACGGTCACGACAGACCAGCTGTCGAGCGGTGGTGGCTGCATTGTGGCGTGCTCCACACCGTTCCGAATCGTGATATGTATATGATTAAATAAACAATATACAAGATGCTTACGGTATTTTATTATAAAGTAGTTTTTAGTGCTTTTCAGATTAAATTTTACTTCGTTCCCCGTTTCTGGCATTGTTCTTACAACTGTGCGCACAGAGACAGTGTTTGTTTTGTCACCTTCTGTTTTTGTTGAATCTTTCTGGTTTTGTCCTGTGTTTGTTTTCTGCTAGTTTGCATTTCAGGTTTGATAACTATCCGGCATTGTAGGATCACCATATCGTATACTCCGCCAAGAAGTCTACATGCAGCTTCACATCAGTAAGGTACACTAATCGCAATAGCCCTACAGGACAAACAAACTTCCCGCGACACTCGTCATCTTCAGTAACGAATACACATCATAAACCCTTTCCACAAAGGAGCCCAAAACCTCTATCTCACCCTCCTATCTCTCACAGGATCGCTCATCGAACTCCAATACGTGACGTCACCAGCGGTAACCACAAGCCGATCACCACTCATCATCAATAATGAACCCCGCCCGTGCACGCGTGTTGCGGCCACCAATGGCTATTTGCCGCTAATTATAGCCACGCACCGCCCCGGGGCGCTGAAATTTTACGGCCACGCACGGCGCTGTGACACCCGGCACCTGTCCAGGGTTTTTGCCGGCGGAGCGAGTCGGCGGGCAGGACGGGCGGGGCGGGCGGAGCAGGCGGGACGCGGAGTCCCATCGACCTCATCACTCCACCACCGAGCCGAGTCCCTCACACAAAGCCCGATTTGGCTCCGGAGCGGCCGGGCAAAGGCTGGCGTGGGCGTGAGTTGCGAAACTTGTCCAAATGGGTCGCTTGTCCGCGCGCGACGCCGCGTAATGGCGTCATTAATGATGCCGCGGCCACGGCGGCCAGTTGACGCGCGGGCGGTCCGCAGCGCCCACACGTCAAGACGCAGCCCCCGCCGGCACCCCGCCGCGGCCGACGCGCCGAGACAATTCCGACGCGGCGTCTCCCTCGGCGGCACGCGCCACCTTCCCTCCTAATCTGTTGCTGGCCGGGCGCCGCCGCCAGCGTCATATCTCGCCGTAATGTGAGCCGTACTTCACGCTAACGACAGCGCGCAACATCAGAATCGACAGGTCGGGCCCATATCAGCTGGTGGCGCGGCGCGCGGCGATGTACGGCGCGTCATAACTGTCGAAATGTAATGTCGTCCAATGACTTCATTTGGCTGTTTGTTCGAGACGCGGCGTCGTTTTGGCCGCAAATTGCCGCAGGTTGCCGCGCAGCGGCGAACCGACGGGCCGATGTCAGGACATTGTGGCGCAGTCAGCAACAAGGAGAGCTGATGAAAAAACAGAGCCCGATCTCTCCAGGTGTGTTTACTTGCGAAGCACGCAAGGCGAGGAACGAGTCGCTTCTGATTACTTGGTTTGTACCCGACTTTTACTGAAGGACGCATCTCGTGATAATCAAGTGGTAGTACCGCGTCTGCTGGTAAGTTCACGACACGGCCGTATAAGCTTCTGAGAGCGAAGGGTAAAGCCGGGTTTGATTTACTGATGCGGCGCCCCAGCCGTGCTAAATCGCCCGGGTCGGACGCTTGGACACCATCCCCGTTTTACGGCTCTCTTATCTAATTCCGTTTGATCATATGGCGCTCTGGGACGCCCCTCTGTCCCTTCAATGGCTTGTTTCTCTTACAAATCCAACCGAAATGCGGGAAAGTAAATATCCCGAACTTTCCTAAAAATTCCCCTAATCCAGAAAGTCAACAAAATCAGTGTAAAGTGATAAAAATGCTACAAAACCGGCGATAAAATATTGGCGGGACGGTAAAAGGTCTAGTTTGCGGGTGTCGGGGGATGCCGGAATCGCCGCTAACTGAAGGGAACGTGCCCAGAAATCAACACAACCTGTCCAGAGCAGTTTATGTTTCCTCCGGCTCAAAAAGGCGTGCTTCATGCTTCGTCTGGCTGGATATGTTACAGTTACAGCTACAGGAAGCGTCTGAGTGGGAGAGATGACATATCAGCCATGTGTGCACGTCTGACCACGATGCGTTGACACATGTCCCAATGAGCAGCTCCAGAATGTCGTTTGGCATTCCCTTTTTCATAATAGTTCAAAAAGTGTTTCGCATTAACGCTGGAAACAAGCGGAAACGAATACCAATGTCACAAACATGATTAAATGTGTCCTTAGTATAAACACTAATGATACATCGGAGCCAGCAAAGAAAACGCTCTTTTCATTAGTCAAAAGTAAGCCAGTGACGTCGGATTGCAGACACCTGATTTCAGCTAATCGTATTGATAACGCCGGGCAGCAGTTCCGTGCCCCCTGCCCCCTGCTGTCACCATTCCCACGGCTCGCCGCGTCACCACCGGCCGCAAACTCGAACGATGCTCCGCCAATTAACCCCACGCGCGGCGAGCGGCCCCATTTCCGGGCCGGACCTGGCCGCCATCCGGTCAGCGGCCGCGTGCAGAGGGTCCACCTGACGCTAACCGGCCAATAAAGCAGCAAACGGGCCATGTTGCACATCTGCTGGCCGAGGTGTTTCTCCCAGAGCGTCCCCTCCCGGCCACGACAGGCCCGGTCGCCCCCAGTCAACCCGGGCGGCGGTGGCGGCGGCGGCGGTGGCGGCGGTGGCGGTGGTGGAACTACTTCCCCTCACCCCGCCCGTACCCGCGCGCTCCAAAATTTAATGAAAACAAAGAAATTACTGAATTAAAGAAGTTACCAGTGCCAGATGAAGAATCGGCGGGAGAATTAAGTTGACGAGGCGGAAGAAGAAAAAGAGAGATTTGGGGCAGGCCGGCGTGCGTTTGCATATGAAAGACAGCGTTCGGGATGTAAGCAGCGACACTAAGACCGTGATGAATGGTCTTATGTGGCGCGGCGGCGGCGTATGAGGCGCTGTTCAGAGTCGGGTGTCGCGCCCTGGGGCATCTGTCGCCGCTCTGAGCAGCACGCTCGGCGGAGATAGCACAGAGCAGCCATTCGGGTCAGACCCGGGGTCATAGAGCAGCCATTCGGGTCAGACCCGGGGTCATAGAGCCGCCACACGGGGTCAGCTAGAGGGTCGTGTGCGTGATGTTAACGGGGATAAGATGAGCCAGTGATATGACTTGTAGGTGAAGCTTCTTAGAAATGATGCTTATGTGGTTTATTTAAAATTAATGCGGTGAATATTAACCCACATTCTCTGAATGCTTAGCTTGAATCGTACAAATATCTACAGATAAACAATGATTGCAATAATTGCATTTTGTGAGCAAAGCCAAGTATGTAATGAAAACAAACACGTACTTCACACAACAAGTAAATATCGTCTTTTTAAACACAACTAATTTTGATGTTGTAAATATACAACATTTTAAGACGAATAAAAAGTGCCGACCCAGTTTATCTCCGCATACGTGTCGTATACTGATCAACTCGCTCCACCTCAGCAGAGC
The DNA here is from genome assembly GCA_014673585.1 of Semibalanus balanoides. Classification (NCBI taxonomy): domain Eukaryota; kingdom Metazoa; phylum Arthropoda; class Thecostraca; order Balanomorpha; family Balanidae; genus Semibalanus; species Semibalanus balanoides. The sequence continues at coordinate 54,077 of VOPJ01009657.1, forward strand.
AGTGCCTCTATAGTCTATACTGTCAGGCCGATGCTGTGTGTCCCCTCCCCAGCCGCCGCCCACCGCTCCCACCGCTCTCAGCCCGGTAATAACAGTGTGTCGAGTGATGATGTGCCCGGTGGCGGCGGTCACACCGGCCCCCGCGGACCCGCCAGATGACAAGTGACCGGCCAATTGTCCACTAATGGGCCACTAACGCCGGCCATCCGTCTCAGCCGGCTGGCCACAGCAGATACGGCTCCGGGTGGCCGACACGCTCACTGAGCTCACCGGGTCCTAACGGTGTCAGCTCACCACCACGCAGGCTGAAGAAGAGTCGCTCTATTAGGAGTAGGGGTCAGTTTTAGTGAAGGGAAATAATTGTCAGAGGTCTCTTTTATTGTTCCATTAATGGTACGTTATAGCTTTGATTTAGTTTCGGTTTGTTCACAGTACAGCTTTGTTTTGTTTCTGATCCGAGAATGGTGATATTGTCCTTGTCGCACGCCGTATTTCGAAGAGAACAGACCTGTCGCTCGGTGAGTCGGCTCGGCAGCACCTGACGGGTAATTCCAGCGCGCAGTGGGGTGGCACCTGTTTTCAGCGGGTTCACCTGATCAAAGGGAAGTTGCAGGGAGATGGCGAACAGTATGGAGGCATGCCTTACCTAATGTCTTTTAGGGGCATTGCTAATGACTTGTTAAAACCATTGTTATAAAGCCAGGGGCACCTCCCAGTGTCTTTATTCCCGTGCAATGCATATAAAAAAGATATTGTATAGGTACGAGCAAAAAAGTATATTTGTCTTGCTGGCTTTGCATAGCGTTCATTAACTGACTTCCCCGAATTGCATCGGTACATCAGCTAGGCAAAACATATCAGTCATAAGTTGTGTTACATTGTTCTTGACTTGCTCTACGAGCATGTCAACTCTGAGCCGCCGCCGCAGTCGCCTCCTTCAAAGACGCCGAGCGTATTTTGCTGCCGCCGTCCGACCTATGTTATCATTGTTTGTCATATCGCCGGTGTAATCATGCTGGCATAACACGGGGACCGGAGCAGCGGACGACAGAGGCCATCAATTTATCTCCGGGGCGCGTCTCGACAGGAGGCTGCTCCGTGGAAGCGCGACGCACGCGCCGATATGATCTCAATTCGAACCTGCCGCTCAGAACAGAAATAATAGATTTGCCATCTATTAGCATACCGGCCCCGGCTTGTCGATTGGCCTCCCCCGTTTCCAATAATCCGCCGGGCCGGAGAATTTTAATTAGAGTCAACAAATAGGCCTGGCCATGCATATTACGCCGGAAGCCGGGGTGAGAGCTGCAAGGCAGGAACTTATTATTCCGCCGAATATCGCCTTCGGCTCCACTCTTATTCCACGGCATTAATTAAACGAAATGAATGCGCAGGATTTTAAAACGCCAGGGGATATTTTTACTGTTGGCCGCACTGCAGAGTGCAGAATCCATCGACTGTTAGAGAAAGCAAACTCCGGTCCGCGGAGCGCGACCCGGCGCGGGCCGCCGCCGCCGGCGCGGCGTATTCTTCGCCGTATGAATACACTGTATTCTAAACCACCAGTGGATATTTTTCCTGTTGACTGCACTAAAACACCCATCGACTCGCTCTGAAAGCACACTCCTGGTACCGAGCCGAACCTGGCGCCACAGGCCGCGGCCGAGCCGAGACACTCCCGGCGCAGCGGAACCCTTTGGAGACGAGCGTGCCGCTGGCCGACAAAGCGTGCGACTGAGCGCATCTCTGTCGCCGCGGTCGGTGCGTCCACAAAGCGTAGCGGCCGATGCGGCCAGTGTTACGTACGGTCCGGTGCGTCCTTTCTGCAGGCCGGACTGCCGATCAGCGCCGACACAAAATCTCCAGCCGACATCAGCCGCCTTTCAGACGCACCGCCGCGCCGTTTTCGCCACTTCCGGTCCGGCCGCGGCGAGAGCGGCGCTATTCCGCTCATTTGCGGCGCGCTGGACGGCGCGACGGCGACACATTCAGCGCCGTTCTGGCGATTGGAGTTGAGTGCGTTAACGGTGACGGCGGCGGCGGCGGCGGCGGCGGCGGCGGCGGCGGCGGCGGCGCTGGAGAGGGAAGTGGATGGTGGCTAATTTTGAGAGGGGACATCAGGTCTCAGAAGCCGTCCAGCGTCGGCTGGCGCCTGTATTGATCAGTCGGGGTCTGGATTGATCAGTCGGGGTCTGGATTGATCAGTCGGGGGCCTATATTAATCAGTCGGGGGTCTGGATTGATCAGTCGGGGTCTGGATTGATCAGTCAGGGGCCTGGATTGATCAGTCGGGGTCTGGATTGATCAGTCGGGGGCCTGGATTGCTGCTAGGCTTTCACGGTTAGGTCAGAAAGTCAGGTTATGGCTAGGTCAGGTCATAAAACCCGGGTCGACTTGCCTCAACAGTCCACATGAATGTTGATAACAAATTGTAGTCTGCCACCACGGCCAGGTCAGTGAACCCTAATTCCCATGGGGCCTGGATAAACGAATAGCTAAACAACGGATTAGTTAAAAACGGAGTAGGTTTCAGGCCATGTAAGTGGGCATATCTCGCCAGCCTGACAAGATTGTACGCCTGCGAGATATGCCCATTGCCCACTGACATGGCCTTGAAACCAAACTCATCCCCTTGCAAGCTATCCGTTTGAAACCAGTGTAAGCTGCCCAATGGAAATAGGGTATTGTCAGACTACAGCCAGGTCACGACGGTGATGACATGGTCATGTCACGATGAGGACAAGGTGGAAGCACGGCTCGATCAAAGGATTCTGGGTATAACCCGGCCTATCGTGCATCCTGGAGTGTCCCCTCCTCACTGGCGTGGCGGGAAGAAGCCATCAGACGGGCCGCAGCCTCGGACATTCATCACGACTCAGGCCCCGATGGAGGGAATCTCATCCATCATTCACCACCAGAACGGCGGCCGGCACATCGACAACTTGTTGACGATAGCGCCATTTCGGCGAGTGGCTGGCCGATGGGATGTATCAGCTCTCCCCCCCCCGGACTGGTCAGCGACAGAGGGGACCGCCGGACACAGGCGACACATCTGAATTTGTCGCCCCTGGGACGCCCTGGTAGGCGGGAGCTGAATGGTAAAAAGGGAGGCGATAACTGCTGCTAGATTCGGAATGCGTTTCGACCGGAGCTACACATTCACAATGAAACCGAGAGGTGTAATTCTCATTGACTGCATTTTAAACATGAAAGGAAAAACGCATCGCACGTTAGATATATGCATAAGAGGAATGTACGTAAGGCTCTCACAGTATCACTTTTCAATTTTGTATTTGTTTATATGTTTATTTGCAATATCGCCGACAGAGAAAACACCACTTACAGGCGACGTCATTGCTTAAAACACATATAGCATTACAGTGACATAAATAAACTAAATAAAGGTACACAATACCAGATTAACCCGCGCTTGACCGGGGGGCAAATATTACCCCCCTAACGAGTTTTCGCGATAGCTTAAAACACAATCGCGCTATCAATGTTAAACTTTTGGTACCTTCTACCACCAATTGTCATCTTTTGTGTGAAAATGAAGCAATTTTGTTGATGCAACTTTGAGGTATATCAAATTTTGTGACGCTATTACACACGAGTTTGACGATAAAATTAGTTTAACTTAAACAGACCATACAAAGACCACCTTTTGACCAAAATATAATTCAAAACTTCCAAAGATGGAAAATTGCATGGCCTACAAAATGGCCATCTCGGATTTGAAATAAACAAAATTATCACCAAAATAAAAAAGTGTGGAAAATTGTTATAAAAAATAAATATATTTAAAAACGGAATTTATTTCAGATAAATAAAAAAGAAAAAACTCATACAAAATTTCAAAATAATAATTATATTTTTGACTGACTAATGGCTCCCAAGTATGGTAACTCATGACGTCATATTTTGAAATTGCTTTTTGAGGTTTTATTTGACATGATAAGGACAAATAAATGTCAGCACTGTATTTCTAAAACAAAACTTCTTGTCTAGAAACATAATTTTTATTAAGACTTATCAGTTTCAATTTTTGACCTTTTGTGACCTGAACTTGACCTGAGCTTGACACTACGTTCACATAAATGAGTTCAGATGGTAAAATGACTACCACTATCAAATTAAACGTATAAATTAGCTCATTAAACATGTGTCGCATGACTTTCGAAAATATTTTACGGATTGTGACCTGACCAATGACCATGACCTTGACCTTTGCCAAATAATCTTATTTTAGCTCATTTTGGATGTGTATTATACCTTTGGAAACACTTTGGGCGATCATGGTTGCAATCAAAGGCTATAGATCGAAAATATTATCTATAAACTCCAATGTCTCGATTTTGACTTTGGACCCGGCCTTAAAGGGAGTGTGCCTACTCACATTGGTCATGTGGAGTTGTTGACACTAGTCTGTAGAGTAGTTATTTCTGAATTTAGCTATGTACTTCATTTCCCCAGATTCACTATAGTTGCTGCGAAAATTCAAAATTCGCCAAGATCATTCCGGCGGAACAATTATTCGCCAAGGAGATTTCGCTACTAGAACTAAAGAGATTTCGCTGGGTTCGTTTATTTGCATTGGTGCGGCATTGTAGGTAACATCTTCGTATCTGTTATAGTGGCGATTGTTTATGAGTTTTGAACAAAATGCACAACATAGAAATTTTGTTTGAATTTTTAAGTAAAAATTCAACTAAAGGGGCTCCAGACGTGAATTTTATCGTAACCAATGATCAACCCAATAGCTGCTTACCGTAATAAAAATATATTTGACATTTCAAAAGAGTAGGCACACTCTCTTTAACCGGATATTTGACCTCAATGATAAAATTTAGAGTATGCTTTAGATGCGTCACATTAGCCGTTTTCACGATGGGTTATTTTGCGCGAAATGTTTTAAAACATTTTAAAATGTTTTAAAATTTAAGTAGTAGCCGCTTTCACGATGACTTTAGCGAAAAAAATGTTTTAACCCTCGCCCTACGGTCCCATACGGCGAGGGTTAAAATATTTCTCGCAAATTAGTCCCATCGTGAAAGACGGCTACCAACTAAAATATTTTGAAAACATTTTAAAATGTTTTAAAACCTTTTGCGTAAAAATAAGCCATCGTGAAAACGGCTATTGAGAGCTTTCCAACACTGCCTTGTGAATTTTGCTGCGATAATTTGCTCCAGAGATAACAAGGGGGCAATATCCCCCCCCCCCCGGATAATGTTGTTCGGCTGAGACCCCGGTCAAGCGCGGCCCGAGTTAAACGAGCACACGGACAGTAAAAGTAAAATATAGTATACTGATAGCAGTGCAGTCACGATGCAGCGCTGCGCCATACGAGATCCTTCCACGATCCTGGCTGGCACTGTGTGCTATCAGGCAGCTGAGGTAAAATAGTCCGTGGAGCTTGCTTATATTTTATGGGTGATAAGATTCAGGGCAGAGGGGACACCATCCACCAAGCAATTGTGCTCTGAAACCCACATCATACCTGAACCAAAGCATTTAACTGATATTTGATTTGAAAAATAAAACACAGTTGAATGGATAAATGTTATGGTACCATTAATTGGTATATTTTAAGAATAGCATGGCAAATACTCTCAAAACAGGTAAGCATAAAGGACATTGAATGGGGGGGGGGCAATTCATAAGTCAAGTGCCGTCTTGGACGAAGACCTCCGCACGTTACACCCAAGACTGTGTCAAAGGCACATGATGCTTACTGCTGGTTAGTAGGTATGTATATGTTATACATACATAACGCATCCAAGATGACGTATTTTACTTCCACGAAATTGTAAGACCAAAAAATAATGCACTGATAATAACGTTTCGAATAGTAAACGAGTTTAACTTTTAATAGTATTTCTCCTCCCACCACATTAAACAAAACAGAGGCATTTTGGACATTCAATAATCAGCCTTCGCATTGAGGGAATGATCAATATTCTAGCCAATATCAAGATAATCATATAGACGTAGTGAAAGTGTGAAATAACCAATAACATAATATTTCAATGAAATTGGTAGGAGCGACCAACGGAAGCCAGCAGAGCAGCGAACTAGCCCATAACCGACTGTTACAAGTCTTACGGCTGTGGAGCACGGCAGTCAAGCAAAAATATAGTCATGACTTCTGAGTCTTGCCTCTTTTTAAAATTATGATGAAGCCTATTTTACAAAGCAAAAAATTGTGTAACTACAAACGTCTTTGCGAAATTGGCTTTTGAATGCTACATGAAGTAAATTGCCATGTCACGAGCACAGACAGTGCAGTCCGTCAACTCCTAGCCAAATTAAGAAAACCCAGCCATCCTCAGATGGCTTTGGTCAGTTCATGTCTGAACAATACTTTGTATATATGTATATTTGGATAATTCCTTAATATGCGATAGTCTTTGAATATGTGAAACCAAGAGCTCGAATACTAAAGTCATCCACATAGTTTCATGACTCATGAGGGTTTCAGTAATTATATTGTTTTCGATGAAATGATTTTTTTTTTCAAGCTTCCTATGGACCACCCTTTTTTCGAAACCCTATTGGAATCGTTTGCAGCCCTCATAAGTCCACAATGACGGAGTGCTTGAAGTAGCAATAAACTATAGGGCATTTCAAAGATGACAGGTGTATCACATTTTTGCCATTCGCCTTGAACATGAGGCAAGCCAGGCCAGAAAAATAATTTTGTTAGGATAGTAATCCACGCACATAAAATAAAGTGTCATTTTAGCAACAATAACAACAAAAAAACAGTCTGTGTCGCGACGCTCATCTTCTGAGTGGTAAACACAACAAGAAAACATTGCCATCTTTTTGCCACCAAGGGGCTAACTGAGACACCGCAAAGACTCCCTGACACACAAGAGTGAAGGTTTGTACCGGCAGCGGGGCCGCAACGGGGGCCCCGTGTTGGTTCTGCTGCCCGTCACCAGAGTCCCCTGTCACCAAGTCGCCTGCGCCCGCTCTGCGCTGTGGTTTCTGGCGCCCGCGGCACAGACGGCGTCGCCGACGACCAAAGGGGAGAGAGAGAGAGAGCGCGCGTAAATGAGACAATCTGAGATTCTTCAGACGAGAAACGACGAAAACTCCCGTGGCAGCAAACACGCAGCCACTTTTACTAATTAAGAGTGGCAATCAGAGCTTCTCAGAGGAAAAATCCGTGTCCGGCGGGGCGTAGGAGTCGGGATTAGCACGCGTCGCGCCGTGATTCCCGCGCCGGGCCTGTGACTCGCGCCGTGATTCCCGCGCTCGGTCCGTGGCGGGAGTTTAAATCGCGACTGTGCAGACCATTCGCCGTGATTCCCGCGCCCGGCCCGTGGCGGGAGTTTAAGCCGTGACTGTACAGACCATTCGTCGTGATTCCCGAGCCCGGCCCGTGGCGGGAGTTTAAGCCGTGACTGTACAGACCATTCGCCGTGATTCCCGAGCCCGGTCCGTGGCGGGAGTTTAAGCCGCGACTGTGCAGACCACTCGCCGTGATTCCCGCGCCCGGTCCGTGGCAGGAGTTTAAGCCGCGACTGTATAGAGTGCTCAGGCTCTCATCAATCATCGCTGAACCAGAAACAGCCGGTGTCGCAGGCGCTCAGCTGACAAGTCATTTCGCCCCAGATTGACAAAACCACATAGCAGAAAAATAAAACATAAATGGGTGACATGACAATTTCGTGTCACTCTTGCTACTGGTTTGCAGGAAAGTTTTCGAGGGTTAAGTAAAAGAATGTGGGGAAATATAACCTATCAAAATTCAACCAATGACATTGATTGGTCTAAGTTGCTACCATTAGAAAGAAACTGGGAATAAAATATCGACAATGCTGGTAAAGATAACTGCATGTCACAGTATACCACAGCACAGCATGTCAATTGTCATCTGTAAAGACATTATGTTATGGCGTAGTTAAAAAAGCAAATGGTATTGAAGGATCGCAAATAAGATGTAGACAGGATATATGGGAAAGTTATATGTGTGGCTTTTTTGTCGCTTGGCCTATATTTTGCTTTAACTTAAAACTACAAGATAGACGAAAGTGTATTAAGACCACAAAAGCATTTTATCTGACGCTTGCCATCAAGACAATGCAGCAATGAAAAGCATAAAAAATGATTTTCCTGGAGGATACATCATCAACGATAATTATATTGATATTATCATATATTATCACGAAAACTACCGATCATTGCAATCTACCAATGCATTATTATACTGAATAGAATTCATCCGACCGGAAACCGGGATGTTTTTAATTTTCAGTGCGTTTAAGCCTAGCAACAGCTAATGATTAGTCCGATAATTCGAAACTATTTATATTTAATCAAGATTAGGATAAGTTTTTATAAAATTGTTACATCGAAGGAGCTAGGGGGGAAAACACTATTTGTGCTGCTTCTACTGTTGGAAAATGGATTTATGTTTCGCCATATGATGGAACGCATGCCAGATTGTATCCAACTTATAGTTTAGGAACAGTTCACCTAATGCTTACTTCATGGCAGTATTGGTGGAATATGACAACTTTTTTCAAATGTATGCATAAGCAAAACATGCAGAGTCTCAAAGTTCAGGTGAAAAACGTCGATAATATTAAATGTTGTTATTTGTTTCATGCTAAGATACAGATAAAGGTATTGCTTATACCTTGTTGCTTATACATTGTTACCTACCCTTGTTGGTATTGCTGACACAATATAAATAAAAGTTCCGAATGTCTCATGTAGCATTTTCATGTTTTTTATTGTTGCCGAAAATACTGTGTATACTACTTGTACGTCGCATAAAAACGTAAATTAATTATAAACGCAACGAACTCCCACGGTACGAACATTTACAGTTCACAGAACACCACCTCCCGTAATAAAAAATACTACAACTACAATAAGGTATAATATGCATTAAATGACTTAATTATAGGAAATACTGGCAATACTGCAGTGGTAAGATGTCGCGTTTGTAGCATCACTAATTCAATGATATTATATAACAAACTTGCACAAAAATAAGTAGTCTATGCAGCATAGCATATGAAAATACTGAGTTAAAGAACACAAATTATTAGATGCGAGGCAAAGGTATCTCACTCCCATAACAATCCCTCCAAATGATAACGTATCTATCTTATTAAAGACATGTAACCGAGTATATTATGTTTATAGTACTTTGTACCCATTTTTGGTTTAGATGCAGTTAAGTTAAGTACAATATGTATGTACGTGCGGCAAATAATAATTAAAATATTTATACAAAACAGCTGTGAAATATTTTACAATATACGCTATATTATGGTACTCCGATACCAAGCATCACCACTTCCTTGCTGTGGTATGACACAGACACTTCAGAAATGGCAAAAACGAACAAATATTTCCTACCTCAGAGTTCCTTGTGACCAAATGCGGTACAAACAACCCAGGGAATCTCGAACAAACCCCGCCACCTCATACCAGATGCGTTACAAAAACTCCAGAAGATCAGTATGATGGTTTATCGTTTCTCTTTTATGTTCACTTCTATGTTGTCAGCTTTTTGCTTGTTTGCTCTGATGGTGCTAGAGAATGATTTTTTACTTTGCGACAGTGTGTGAAGTGAAAATAATACTCACATGATAATTTCATAGGGTATGCGTCGGTACCCACATCACTTATTTTGCTGACATAACATGCACGAAAAAATAAATAAATTAAACAATATTAGTTCATGTACTAAAGCATTTGTTGAAATGATACAAAAAAGGAAATAAGAAGTCGTAGCTAGGTCGTGTGTGAAATGTAATCATGGTATTTTACGTGTCAGATTTGTGACAAAATATCGTCTTATCCAGTTGTCTCCTACATATATAAATGAAGAAGTACATGCATGTACGCACATATATGTGCGTGCACACATAATACAATGTTAATGTAAAAAACTTAGTACACCAGCTGAAACGCCTCAGCTGAAACACATCCTACCTCAGAGTTCCTTGTGACCAAATGCGGTACAAACACCCCAGGGAATCTCGCACAAACCCCGTCACCTCAATACCAGATGCGGCACCAATACTCCAGAAGACCAGAAGCAGGGATAGGCCGGCCGCCTCCAGGTCACCTCATGACCAGTCACCTCAAGGACTCAGGTACCTCAGGACTCAGTCACCTCAGGACTCAGGTCACCTCAGGTCACCCCGGACCGGGCACGCTACTCACCAGCGGCGCTGGAGCCGACCGCCGCCGCTGCTGTCCACGGACTCGGAGATGTGCAGCCTGCTCTCACCACCACTGCGCTCCGCCGACACCACAGTACGAGTGACCAGCTGCAGCATCGTCACGGCCCGGAGCGCCTCGGGGGCAGACTCCCGGGCCGGCCGGGCCGACCGGGCCGCCCGAGCAGCCCGAGCAGCCCGAGCAGCAGCGGGCACCGTGTCCCCTGGCTCCAAGGCCCGGCACACCGGCTGCTCCTGACCCGGCGGCGAGCCGCGGGGGGTCAGCCCACAGGTCAGAGGTCACCTCAGCCTGGGGCGAAATGCGAGACCAGGTGTATACTGATCTCCGAGGCCAGAGATGGATGTTCCCGAGCCGAGCCGCACTGGGTGCTGGATGACGACTTTGACAGACGAAGTGACGATAGAAGCGTCACCTGTGCGGACGTGATATAACGGCGACTAAGGTGACTATCACCAGAGGTGAAGGCAGGGTGTGATGAGTTCTGCCGTGAGGGGGGTAGCTCCGGACCACTCGCGACCACTGCTGTCTCCAGACAGCTGCACAACAGCACGAAGACACCACTTGTCGGCTACTGGCAGCCGCTCCCCTCAAAATCACAGTGGAACTTCTCTAATCCGAGTTTGCTGAAGTCCATAGGAAACTGGTCGTAGTCAATAATGGCGTCCAAAGTTTCAAAATTTTGGCCCGAGTTAAATGAACAAAGTTAGCAACAAACTTCCTCCGTCAACTTTGGGCGCTGGTGCAACTTGAGGCAGAAAAGTTTGGTCGATAACATTTTTATATTGCTCCAACTTTTCATTGCGAAACTTTGTTATAGAACTAGTTAAAAAGCGGGCGGGAGGCACTGCGCACTTACCGTTGGTCGGACGGGCGGGTCGGACGACGGCGGGCTGGAGCAGCGGCGACGGTAATGTTTCCCGGTCTCCGGACCAAGTGATATTGATTCCAAGTTGGCCACGCGCTCGGCGTGCGCGCAAAAATCCCAGTCAGCCTCGCTAATTGGCGGACGTCGGAGCGGCTGGCGAGACTCCGCCCCCACCTGCCGCCGCCGCCGCCGCCGCCGGACCGCCCCCGCCCACCGCCCACCGCCCACCGCCCACCGCCCACCGCCCACCGCCCACCGCCCGCCGCACCGAGGCGCCAGGGGCACAGCGGGGCACCACTGCTGACCCCGCTGTACCGTGTCCCTTCCGTCTCCGGGTTGAACTGTTCCCCGGCCGGCTGCCCGACCCTGGCCTGACCCCCGGCCTCTGACAAGAAGACAACTTTTAATAGTTCTGTAAAATTTATTCCCCAAGTTGCATGCAGTTTCTTCTTAGTTCCACTACTCGAGCAACTAACTTTTCACCACGAGCGAAGTATAACTATTACCTTCACGACGGAATAGGGCCTAGTTCAGCGACAAAGTTGTGAAAATTAGGGTTTAGTGTACCTGTGGCCGCCGACACTGTATGTGTGACACTGTGACAGTGTGACAGGGTTGAATGGCCCAGTTTCACTGGCTGCTGGTTGTAGTAAGATGGTGCATCGTAATCGCAATGAAGTAAGTAGAACACAAATAAATGACCTTTGTTTAAAAACAAACAGAGTAGCAGCGAAAATATGTTCTAAAATTATTGCAAACTACTTAGTAATGTATATCTAAGTGTTCAATAAGCATTGCTTGGAAATATAGCATAAGGAAATAATTGAACGACTTTTAGCTAGGGGTTTGCAAATGTATCAACACTGGCGAGTAAAAGTTTGTCGAATATACTTTCCAGACTTGTGTCTGGATCACAAAGTTGCATCTGGTATCCTAGTGGATCCCAAGGTATACAATGCATGAAGATCGGATCCCAGTGGATCCCTCTACGTAAAATGCATGAAGATCTAGGATCCTTCTGGATCCCTCGGCGTAAGATGCTTCAAGCTCTGGGATCTCAGTGGATCTCTAACATAAAACAAGCCTTAGGTCTTGGACTCTTGATACACAAGATACGGGGACTGATATCACATTTTTTGCGAATGTAGTATGTACTATGTAGATAATTTGTACCTGAAAATTACCTTGTAAGTTGTACGCATTAGCCAACATGATATTGTAATTGATTTTCCAATATGATCAAATCAGCACAAAGTAGGTACCTACCAGAGTGCCTGCATCCCGAAGCTGGATTTGGAATCCCAGTGGATTCCTCGCCATAAAATAAATTAGGATCTGGGATATTTAGAGATCCCTCGGCTTATGATGAACCTGGATCTCGTGCCCCATGTGGATCCCGGGACACAGGACACAGATATCCAGATCTCAGCTGGTTCCCGGATCCAGGCACATGTCTGATACTATAAATCCTGCAAGTTTGAAACCAATCGTCCTAAAACTGTGGTTGTGGTACGACCACAAACGTTTTAGAGGTGGGGGCATCACGTGACCCTGGTCTGGTGACCTAACATGAGATGACTTGAGGTCAATAATTTCACATGTGTGGGTAGTTAATTTCCGGACAGGTAGAAAAAAATGGTGGCGTTGCGTGCCGTCGTTTTTTCGCTATCCTCAAAGAACCTTAGGGTGAGTGGATTCCCTCCCCCCCTGCCACCTCCAGGGCGCGTGTTAAAGGGAGTACTCCTGCTCACATTGTTTTTTTAGGGTTATTGACACTGGTTTATGGAAACCTACATCGATCCATGCCTTTTATTTTCAAGGATCACACTACTTGCTGAGATATACCAATGGCTCCAGGAACTGGCTGGTAGCAAACAGTTATCAGGTAGACTCCAGGGGGCTTCCACTACTAGAAGTACTGCAACTATCGATTAAACTGCAAGCATAGCATTAGCACCGGCCGATAGCATTTCGACAAAACAGCTCGCTGGCGCTGATAGCAGCAGCTGAACAGTTCCTGCTGTTCCTCTACCATGGGCGTCGAAGGCGGGAGGGGGGACGCGTCCCTCCCAATTAAAAAATCGGAGGGGGACATCCCCTCAAGAGAGCTGACTTACTTGTATTGAATGTATTTTTTCTGAATCGTTCCATTTTTTTTTTCAAATAAAATGTCACTTTAACCCTATATCGTTGAGTCCTTTCTTCGTGCTTAAAGATGTGTGTAGCTAATGAACCTGCATTTGCATTATTCTGCATGTATCCCCCTCCCGGAGTTTCTCAGTATTTTGAAAACTATGATGGATAGGATATCAACGTGACACTTCCAGTACCTTAAGCTACATCAATTATACGTCTTCCTACAAAATTGCAATGACATTTATGCAGTACCTACTTGGGAGTTTAATGACGTTTTTAACCCTATTAGTGACAGGCTCCTGGCTACCCTATTAAGTGCAGGGGTCGAAACGGCCCTTGAAATCTACAGGATAAACTTGTTCGATTTTCACTAATCAAACGGAATTTGATTCCTCTAATATGAATCTTATAAAAATTGATTTTAAATTTTTTTGAATAAGGGGTTAACAGGGGGCTTAAAAACGCCACAATTAAGAGATATTTTTGATTGAACACAGCCACCAGGTCTATTACTGATTTTAACTCAACGTAAGGAATCAATAGAGATTGAATTGAAAAATTGACATAAGATGTCATGTTTTTGAAAATGTAAAAAATCATAAGGTTGCAAGGTCACTAAATATGGGGTGAAAAAATGCAATAAGTGAAACCATTTTGTTGGTTGTTTTTTGAAAATAATTGAAAATTGTGCGTTATTGTGACACCAGCCAAAATAGTTATTGAGCATATTTTATCCATAGGCGGTGCCAGCTTAAGAAAAAGGGAGGTCAAATAAAACAGTATTAACCAAAGGCAAGCTGCTAGCAAACAATATACATAAGCTACTGAGCAAATGTAGTCCCGTTTATATGTTTAACTCCATCATAGGCGTGTCCAGGATCCAAATTAGAGGGAGTAATAACCTTTGCTAGGTCTATTTTAAGCTTCTATAGTACTTACCCATCCAGCAATTTGGTTGGGTACAGATTGGGACAGCTTAGCAAGAGCTATGGAAATCCCACCTTCTCCCAACCGGGTTGGGCACATTTGGGCTTTCCCAGGCAATTTTTCGGATCAGACTGGGGCGATTGGGGTAAGTTGGGATTTCCCAACCTGTCTGAATCCTCATCAGTGGGCTATGATTGGGAAATACCACACAAATCCCAACTTGGGAACGGTTTGGGATTTCCGTTGTTTTCCCAATCGCCAAAGCTGGTAGTTACGTGGGAAAACCGTAGAGATCCAGACCTCCACGCTCGCGGCTTTATACCAATGGCAGGGACGCACTCGGTGATTTCGTAAGGGCTATATGGACTTGACCAAAATAACGTGGTCCTGATCTCAGTCCTCCTGTCGAGACACAAATTATGAAATCCGTAATATGTTTCAAAGGGGCCGTGGGGGGATGCACTGAAAGTAGGAGCCTCCTCCAGTCTGGTCTCTCGGCAATGCGCAATCATTCCCCAAGTTTTGCCCATGATGAAGGCTTGGTGGTCGTAGCTGATCGCTGGGCATGAGTGACATTATTAATCGCATAAGAACCGTTGTGTTGTATACGCTTATGATATGTAAAATCGCTTAAAGACCGTTACACTGTAGCGTATTCGACACACACCATGCGGCCTCTGCCGAAGGAGCAGTGCCTTGGTTCAACGCCAGAGTTTCACTTCGATTCCTGAGCGCGCCACCGCCAAAAATTACTTCTTACCCTCTCCTTGCCACATATGTGCATATATAGTTATAAGATATTTCGGTCGTAATCGCTGGTATATCGTCATTATTATGTTAGTCACCCCTTTTCCTGTGCCTGAACAAGCCCCTGCAAGTCTATAGGTATGACATCAATTATGTAAATAATGGAAGGAGATTCTATCTGTTGCATCTGCATTGTTATAAATATCCCATAAATCATTTTAATGACAGCCGGCCAATTGTTTCATACTTCCTGGAGACCTCCACTTTTCAAATCCTGAAACCGCCTCTGCCGTACAATAGTTATGGTATTTCAATAGCAGCAACTAATTTGAACTTGATTCAATCAAACTCAACATTTGCAACCCTGTCATACTTGATGCAGTTAGAAAGAAGCCATGAAGAACGCATCTCCGTGTTATTGCCAAATGTCGCCAACCAAAATCTGGTCCTGGAACCGCCTCTGCTAAGAATAAGAACTTCCATTTTTACTACCATATGCGGAAATCGATCTTTAGGAAAAGTCAGAAAATTCCTGGGCCTTCTCCCAATGGTTTCGGAGATAACCACGAAAAGCCTGAGGGGTGGCCGAAAAAGACTCCCTGCCACTAATAGGGCTAATTTCATATCATGCCATTGTTGGCGGAAAAAACTGCAAATGTTTGACAATTCGTTGAAAGTTGAGGTTTGATGCAAATTGATCATATAAAACGTCGGAAGCAAGGAAGTAACATTCTAAATGGCTATTTCGGATTTTTGTTCACCAAAAAATCTTGTTTCGGACAACTTCTCACATTAACTTAACATATTAACTAAAAACAGATTATATCTAAGAGAACCGAGAAGGTATGAACAATACCAAAACCAAATCTCAAAGCAATATCTGCATTTTTGACTGACTTACGACTTCTTAAAGGGAATAGTTCACCTTGAAAGTTGTCTTGAAATTCAACCATACGGTGCATACTGAGCTCAAAACTACGAATATGACTTTGGTTTGGAGTTTGGACAAGTGATGGATACATGCGGAGAAAGAAGTAAGTTTCACTTTGTATTTCACGAGAAGTCGTACGATAACAGGTGGCGTTCTGGCTCCGCCAGACGCCTAGTACAGTATCTGACAAAGGGTTGCCGCGCAGCCCGGGCGGCTGAGCGGATATAACGAGGCGGTCGTGATCAGGTACTATGTCAGAAAGTGTCCTACCTCCGGCGCCCGCCTGGCGCGAACTACGCGAAAGCTGTTTTCAGGGAGGGTCGAAAAAAAATGCAAGACTATCCTGTGTCGAAACTACGTATACGTTTGCGAGTTTGATTCTTCAGCCATACCCAATTTTTCGATCTGCTCTACAAAACTGCTATATCAGTTCAAAACCCCATGTTAAAGGTGAACACCTCCCTTTAAGTCTAAGCAACGCTTGACGTCATTTTTTGAAGTTTCATTTTGGGGCTCTTAGTGACCAATACAGGAAAATAAATGCCACCTCTCTGTCTGAGAATAAAAAAATGTTTAGAAACATGTCTATTTATTTATATAAACTAATTTCAAATTGTGGCCTTATGTGACATGACCTTGACCTTATATGCGTTCAGCTTGTTAAAATAGCTGATACTGTATAACTAAAGGTGTAAAATTACCCCCAAAACATATGTTGTATGACTTTTGTATATTTTTGCGCATAGTGACCACTACATAGTGCTAACCCGTCCGCTCCGCTGGACGATCTAAGCATACCTACAGACTGCATTTTTACGTTTTTTATTCGTCATATTACCGAGGTACTCACCCGTCAAGAGACCGTGGTTTGTGACTGAAAGACTTTTTAATTCGGTGCGAACGGCTTTATTTTCTACGTTTACTGCTAAATCCTTTTCCCGTACTATAAGTGTCGCTGTTGTACGCATTGATAAAATATTATATGTATAGGTGGCGCAGGTGTGCCACGGTGGCGCACCCTTGCCACGCTGGTGCGTATAGTTCAAGTTCCGCTCATCAGAGGGCGGACGGCGGTATTATCGGTGGAAGTTGTGTCATGCTATTTTTTCTAACACAGTCAGAGATTATTTTTAGTTATAAGAGGACGGTTTGATGTTGGGAAATGTAGGGAACAGAACACATACACACATGTTGTCATGTGATCACACATGTTGTCATGTCATGCAAAATGATTTATTAGATACTATTCAATGCTAATATGTCGAAACTACATAACATGTCGTAATTATGATATGTATAAGGGAAAATTTAGTTGGAAAAACACGGACAGACAGACAGACTTTCTTTAAATAGTAAGTAAGATTTGTGACCTGGCCAATTGCCCTTGACCTATGCCTACAATTTTACTTTGTCCTATATGTGAGATACATTATACCTTTGAGAGCACTTTGTGCGATAACAGTCGCAATATAGGGCTTTGGATGGAAAGCATGCCCCATAAAACGCAAATACCTTAGTTATGACATTTGACCTGATCCTGACCTGACATATGTTCTTATTTATTAAAACTTCGCGTGTGTTTCAGATGCGTCTTTTGGTGAGCTTTCGTTTGCTGCCTTGCGTGTCTCGCTGCAGTTATTGGTTGGGAAGATAACAAGGGGTCATAATATGCCCCCCCAGCGTGTTCGGCTGAATACCCCAGCGGGGGCGTGTATTTTGGTTTCCCGCATTCTTATCTTCACCGGGTAGTACTTAAGAAGACACATGTCAGTCAAATACATATATGTATATATATATATATATATATATATATATATATATATTATATATATATATATATATATATATATATGTATATATTTTTAGATATTTAGATATAAATATATATATATATATATATATATATATTGTTTTGAAATTTTGTTTGGGCATTATCCGTACTTTGTTTTTCAATATATCTTCTCTACTGGAATATTTTAAAAAAATGATTTCATCACAAAATCAAAATTGTCTAACATATTTAAAAACTGGAAGACATACTGCAGAACTAAATATGGACGATGCCCAAAACGAATTTAGGAACAATATCTATATTGTTGATTGACTTATGTCTCCCAACTACCTAGAGCCGATGGCAATTATAATGCGGGAAGCTGAAATACGAGTGGGATGCGTGTTAATTACTTGAAAGCAAATACATTATGAAATGGCAGCAAAAAGTTGAAGCATACGATTTTGTCAGCTATCAGAATGACGGATGAAGGCGCAAGCCGAAAGCTTCTTATGTTGTGTTTTCTTTACGATATCATCTTTTTTGGCACTATGAGAGTTAGTGGAACACTTATTATTGTTGAAGAACCTCTGCAATGCATGGTAAGTACTAAGTACCTACGTTTTTGGAAATATATCATGAAGTGCTACTGTTTCTAGCTTGCCGGGTAGTGAATAATATTGGCAATAATAAATTGCCACGAACAAACCGTCGCGAAAAACAAGTTCCCCTCCAGGGGTGTATCCAGTGGGGCAAGAGGCCATCAATATGCCAAGGCCATGCCCCCCCCCCCCCAGGTCCTAAAACCGCAATTTTTCCTCCCCCGAAACGGCCGGTCGTACAACAGTGGATGGCTGACACGGTTTGCTCTACCCCTGGTCAAAATTTGGTTTGGCTATCGTTCATACTTGTTTCTCCAATATGTATTCCGGTTTTTTAATATAGGTAGTTCAAAATATTGATTTAGTGATTTTTTTCAATCAAAATTTACAATGACATTACACAAACTGTAATGCATAATGGATAATAAGTATAAACATTGGCCAAACCAAACTTCAAAGCAATACATATCTATATAGTTTACCGATTTATGGCTCGCTAAGTTTGATAGGTCTGGATTTTGTATTCGACATTTTCAAATATGCTGTAGGTCGGCGAGTTTGTATTCAAGTTGCAAGAATTGTCTGAAACATAGTGTCCTATCATTTGGCAACGTCAAAGTTTCATGCCAACTGAACAAGTGACAACAGTGATAACTTAACTAGTGACCAGCCCCACCGCCACCGACTCTAGTCACACCACCAACGACTCCAGTCACACCACCATCGACTCCAGTCACACCGCCACCGACTCAAATCACACCACCACCGACTCCAGTCACACCGCCACCGACTCAAGTCACACCGCCACCGACTCCAGTGGCGGTTCAGTCACTTTTCCAGGGGCGGCGCCACCGGGGGATGGGCTGGGGGGTTGTCGCCCCCCTGTCGTCGGGTGGGGGAGGCAAAAATATCTTCCCCCTGAAATCCAAGGAGGCCTTATCAAAAATAAGGAAGGCCCAAAAATAAAAAGGAGGCCCCGGTGAAGGTCCACAATATCGAGCAAGGGCGTAGCCAAGGGGAAGGAGCCTCCCTTTGGTCTTGGTCGACCAAAGGGGGCCCCGGTCAGCTTGAGGGGCTCTTGGTCTGCCTGAAGGGCCTTGGTCGGGTTGAGGGGTCGTTGGATGGCCTACAGAATATATAGTTTTAGGAGGCCCCTACGCAAAAGGGGGATACATTTCTACTTGCCCCCTTATACTTGCGCCGCCTCTGTACCTACTCTTTAGTCACTCTGCAGTGGCGGCGGATTGGATTTTGAAATGGGGGGGGCAAGACTTCGATCAACTCAGTTCACGTAGTCATATAGCTTTAAACACATAGGTCGAATGAAGGAAATTTAATGGTGATGATGATGATCACGATATATCGCGATTTAGAGTGGCGATCTATCGGGGTTGCCAGAGCCCGGAAATTAAGTTAGGGTGACATACAATTGCAATGCAATAACTACCAGAAAACAAGACCTGTTTCAGTATCCAAATATTGATGTTTCAAGTCGTTCCTTGTTAATATGTTTGGCGCATATAGACGTATAGAGAGAAAATTCTGCTTGTATTTATCAGCTTCAGCTGCAACGATTGAATCATATATTTCTGACACTGTTCCGTCATATAATAATTTTATGACATGCTATATTACTGCTTAGCTGATAGTTGGGAAAATGCATATTCCTCTTTGGCTAATTTGGCTATAAATGTGTACCTATTATTGTTGACATACATGCTGAGGCGTCATCAAGTGATCAAGATTTGGCATTAGGGACGCTGGCTCAACGAAACGTTCGGCCTAAGCTAATCTAACCTACAAACCTTCTTAGTACTTACCTGGCGGCGGCGGCGCGTGCGCCTTCCACGGGCAGATCCAGGGAAAGGGGCATTGGGGGCAAATGCCCCCCCCCCCTCAACCACACACACAGGAACATGGAGAGCGGGCTTGCAATGCAAGGATTCCCCTCCCCCTGCGTTTCGCTGATGAAACGGAGCGAATGCCTCCCAAACTCGAACCCTAGATCTACCAGTGGCGCCGCCTGTACCTACACCTCAACGGGTGTAACATACAGGTGTCACTTGTGATTGAGTGTCAGTATCGTCAGTAGGTACACTGGAAAAGGTGGTTCATGAACGTCGTAACACTCAAAATACACTATAAATTCAAAATCGTAGAAGGATGAATAGCATGTTATCATGTTTTTTAGAGTTCAGTGGGTTTGCAACCCCAAGGGTGCGAGCTGCATCCCTAGAGGGTTAAGCGTTTTGAAAAGCAAAAAATTCATGAGTGAAAAAACAAACAAACATCTTTTTGCAGCATCTCAGCACCAGGGCTGCGGAGTCGGAGTCGGAGTCGGAGTCGGAGTCGGTGTTTCAAGTCAATCAGCCAGTAAGTACTTTTACGGGTAACCGTTCCTATTTCGAATCCTGCAGTCAGGAAAACTTTTGTGTCGGTGCACCGGATAAGGTGTGTGATTGGTGTCGTGACACCAAAAACACACTCATAGATAACACACTTCGGGTGTTTTCTGGGTGTTATGTGGATAGATGAAAAGCGCCGGTACACCGTTTAGGTGTTCTTTGGGAGTCATGACACCCAAAGTACACCCACAAGTAACACCCGTCAGGTGTTCACAAAGTGATTTCTTACGAATTAAGGTTGTTGGCACACTGTAAAAGGTGTTTTATATGTGCCACGATACTGATAACAGTGCTTTAGAGGGGTCACGACACCCTTCAACGTGTCAACGGACACCTTAATAGGTGTGCGACACTCGAATTCACATCCAAAAACACCCGACGGGTGTTTAATATTTGATCAGTGTACCTACTAATCTTCTTATACATGGGCGGATGTTTTTTGTTTGTTTTTTGCCAAAATCCGTGTTTTTTTTGGCCAAAATCCAGTGGCATATTTCAAAAAATTGTTGAGTGGGGGGCGGGGAGAGCAGGCCATCAGCCATCAACGATAAAGTTGTTGATCGGAGGGGGGTAGGAAGCGCGTCGTCAGCCCGTCTGCAGCTATGAGCAGGTGCGTCCTCGATAATTTTCGGGTGGCAAGTCGGCTGAAATGAAGGAAAAGTGGTAGGTACCCACATTTTCTGCATGTATTTAAACTCTTTTAGCATTTCAAATGTGGATTTTCCTGTTATAGTATAGCTACATGTTGTTTAGCGCCACGAAGCAGAGCGAAATTTTTACGGGTTTGCTTGATAAACCCCCAAAATATAGGCGGTGTAAGAGGATAAGGTGATCCTTGTAGAGGATAAGAAGCTAAAAAATGTATTCATTCAATTCAGCGTTACGAAAAACCGCAAGCGATGACGATGGGTTCGTTATGACGATGGTCACCAATGTGACGCCGTGAAGCAGCGTGAAAATTTTGCTTCTAGATCGTGGAAAATTGCATTCGAATATTGAAACCAGACCGTGAGTGGAGGAAACCAGACCGGAGCCTCAGGCAGCCCCCTTTCCTGGTTGCACATCTCGGTATGATGATCCCTGGGGGATCAGCATTTACCTCCAGGAAGACGCAGTGTCAGAAAAGTGGTTTGTTTCTCCATTTTTCTGAACTTGGAAGTTTTGTTCCGTGAAAACTTTGGCTAAGAATGTGTGTGTTTTCTTTTAGTCTGCGGATGCAAATGGCTGATAAGCATTTTGCAACCTTCGCCGTCTGGTGGCAGGCTAGAGAGCGCGTCTCGTTGTGTAGACGATTTTAAGGCTGAGTCACGCCGACACATCAAAGCGCAATGTACTAGCAGTTTTGAGAGTATCAACCACAGTGTCAAATGCGTCAAAAGCTGGTATATATCTGAGATGATTGAAACTCTGATTGAGGTTGATCATAATGATTAAATGGAATAAATAACCAGTAACTCTCATTACTTTCTTCTTTTTTCTCCTTTTAGTGTAAAAGTGTCTCGAAAAAAGTGGTATACGACCAACTATTTCGGCACGTCACTCCCTACTCTGCAATGGAACAAAATAGCATGGTTCGTTCCTGGACGGTCGTGTACCAGCTAACTTTGCGGTCTTATGACCTCGGCGTGGGAAGGCCTTATCGGAGGGTATCAGACGACGCAATATAGGACTGACTTCTCGCGCTTTTCAGCCCCCCTCCCCTGAGCGAAAACACATACCTTATCCACAAAACTACAAAATTAATATCAGCTGCTCATTGATTCAGCAGTTAAGATGTTCGTCTCATATCTCTCCGATAGGCGCCAAAGAGTCATATTGAACGGTAAAACCTCACAATGGACAAAAGTACTCTCTGGAGCTCCGGAAGGATCCTTGGTTGCTCCAATTTTGTTTTCTCTTTTCATAAACGACCTTCCATCTGGAATCGAATCAGGATGCCTTCTTTACGCAGATGATGCGAAACTTTTTCGAAAAATCATGACTCCGCAGGACGGATTGGCGCTGCAGCGGGACTTGGACCACCTGCAGTGCTGGTCCGCCAAGTGGGGTCTTGTTATAAATCCTGTTAAATGCAAGACGCTCACTTGACTCTGCGGCGCCCCGATCCGGACCACCTTCATATCACAACATACCGCTCGATATTCGATAAAGGAAATGCTGATCTCCGGTGTTCGTATCGCAGCAAGTTTAAATTTTGCCTCACACGGTCCCGATTCGTTACGCCAGGCCAACAGGCATTGGGTTTACTAATACGATCATTCCAGACTGGGACACGTGGAGCCAAATTCAATCAGAAGACTCTACTTTTCACCTACTTTGCAAATGTCCGATCCATCCTGGAGTATAGCTGTGTGATCTGGGCTGGGACGGCCAAGACCCACGTTGAGCGAGTTGATCGTGTGCAGCACAAATTCCTGTTATGGCTGAACAGTCTACAGCCACGTATCCTGCCCATCACTATCTACAATCACTCCTAAATCACTTTGGGAATCCCTCACTGTCAGCGCGCAAGCTCCATATGACCTCCTCTTCCTCAAAAAACATTTTTCCGGGAACAGCTGCTGACCTGGTAGCAAAATTTCCTGCACGGCCGCCGAAGATCCAACTCGCTCACACGGCTGTCGCTGAGCTTCGGCGGTGTGGCCGCCGTCAGGGAAGGTTCCTGTGCCGAACAAAGCAAATGAAATGTCTTCCTCGTCGCGAGCGGCGTGACTTTTTATCGATGATTTTAGAACTTCTGAGGTAGCGTCGTGCGATATTAAGTCATTATACTTTAGCTATATTTGATACTCTTATCTGTTGTATTTGTTTATATCATATTGCCTGCTGCCTTGTCATTCATCTATCTATCTAGTGTTCGTTTTCCACTTCATATTGTACTGTCTTAACCTTGTATTATTTGAAACATTTAATATTTTCAGGCTGCCATTGCTTTATCATTCATCTCTCTTATCTAGTGTTCTTTTAAAAGTCATGTATTACCCGCCTTGTCTCTATTGATCCATTCATATTTTATCTTCACTTGTAATGTTTTTACCGTATGACTTCGCCTATTAGTGGATATGAATCTGTTGGCGATGCAATAAATAAATAAATAAATGCTAATTAAAAGAAATAAAATGGCAAAAATTATATTGAATATTTCGCCGTTGCGGCTTCTTCAGCAGGCCGCAACGGCGAATTATTCAATATAATTTTTGAAATTTTATCTCTTTTAATTAGTATGAGGTCACTGGTTATTATATTCCATTTAATTAAAAGCTGGTATACGCATTTACAAATTTGTTCCGCCGCAAGCGAAAAATCTTGCGAACTTAGATCGTGGAATCACTTTCTGACACTAAAGAGAGCCTCTGCCAGACACTTAACGCAGGTTCCCCTTTTCATTTCGCAAATTATCTAAGCAATTGCGTAAAACTTTGTTGGTATCATGCCGCGAAGGCGGCACGATTTGCAGTTTGACTGTGATAGCTGGATTTTGACTGCTTGGAAAGCAATTTTGCGATGGATTTGCAAAAGGCCGACTTGTTGTCGACTGTTTCATTGCATATATTTGTTAAAAAAAAATGCGGGAGCAAATAATAGTTTCAGGACCATTGGGGGTGACCAATAATAGTTTCAGGTGGTGACGCCAGTCCCGCCGATAGGCGATACCCGGACACGTACCGGAAACGTGCAATCACTACAATATACACAAATATAAAAAACCTGACGGCACCGATTGTGGTTGTAAATAAAAAGACAATCTCAATTTTGGAAATAGAGTGTGAATATAAGCTTCCTTGATATGACAATGTGAAAACGGATAATTTACTTACTTATTAGTTAGGTAGTAAGTTCACTGGTGGATCTAAAACGGCGGATTGTGGCGGTTTGGGGATGCATCACTCCCCCCCCCAAAAAAAAAAAAAAAATGCTTCCTTATGCATTGCTAGACGTTTTAATATAAACTTTCCTTCGTAAAGGTTGCATAGATGTCCTTCTACAACAGGAAATGTGTAAATTTGCGCCGATTTCAGACTGTTTTTTGGGGGAAATTGCTCTTGATGCCCCCCCCTGTATCCGCCAGTGACTGGATTAAACTTACCGCTTCCTCACAAATCCATCTAAGGATGACTGACGCCGCTTCATCCCTCAATTCAGGCGTGGATCCAGGGGGCGTTAATTAAGGCTTTCCCCCTGACCTGAGCCGGGTCGCGCTCGGAGGGTGCAACTTTTTATATGTCGCCCCCTGACTGAAATCCTGGATCTTCACTTGCTGATCCACACTGATCTCTTAATATAAAGTCTTTCCCGTTACAAATATGTTGGCAAAACTAACTTGTTTGTAAAGCACT
The DNA here is from genome assembly GCA_014673585.1 of Semibalanus balanoides. NCBI lineage: Eukaryota > Metazoa > Arthropoda > Thecostraca > Balanomorpha > Balanidae > Semibalanus > Semibalanus balanoides. The sequence goes on from VOPJ01009657.1 coordinate 79,010, forward strand.
CAACGCACTCCGACTTACTTGTTTATAAAGCACGCAATGCACTCCAAGACCGTATTAACTCGACCACAACCAAAAACCAGGGCTGCGGAGTCGGTCGGTTGTCAGGTGACTCCGACTCCGACTCCGACTCCGACCCTCCGG
>VOPJ01009658.1:0-108327 GCA_014673585.1 Semibalanus balanoides
TTCAGACGCTGGACACTGCCGGACCACCTTCTCCGGCACCGGAGCAGAGCGGGTCATGTGGTGAGCCTGGCTCAGGCTCGGCGGCGCAGGAGGCAGTGGTCAGGCTCGGCGGCACGGTGGTGCCCGCGGCGGTGTGCCGACAAAACTGCTAAGGAATCACTTCTAACGACAGAACTTCCCAGCCAAAACCTACACGCGTCAAAACTGCCAATGCAAAGCTTCTAAAGGAAAAACTTATTTCCGTCAAAGCTCCCAAAGCAAACACTTCTACGACGAAACTTGCAAGCCGTCAAAACTTCCAAATTCAAAGCTTCTTCACGCAAAATTTCCAATGTAATTAGACAATTCCTAATTTCAGCGAAACTCTTTTAAGTCGGATACGGACTGCTTGGGAAAAACTTCCAACAAGGATCAAACTCTTGGAGACCATGGGCAATCAACACAATTACAAAAGCAAAATATATTTCATAATTTAACTCTCATAAAAGTTCCATTTGTCCAAAAATAGCAAACAAAACCTTCTTTGCGACAAAACTTCCAACAAAACAGCTTCCAATTCTACAATTTTAAGCGACAAAACGTAGTTAGTTTAGGTTTAGGTTAGGTTAGGTTAGGTAAGGTTAGGTTTGCATTGGAAGTTTTCCCTTTAGAAGTTTGTCTTCTGGAAGTTTTGATATGATAAGTTTTGACGTTAAGAAGTTTTAATGTTTAGATGTTCTTGCAACAGAAGATGGGACACATGTAAGCTTTTCCATTGTAAGTTGATTCATTAAAGTTTGTCGCTTAGAAGCCTTTCATTAGAAGTTTTGGCCGTTAAAAGTTTTAACACTTGTAAGTTTGTCCTATGGAAGTTTTAGTTTGGAAGTTTTGACGTTAGAAGTTTTGCATTAGAAGTTTTGTCGTGGATCCGCCCGCGACAGAGACTCGCCTTATCACGGCATCAGCTGGTACGGAGAACGCCGGCAGCCCGTCGCGTCGGGCCTCGGCCGTGCCTCACCGAGCCATCACCATGCCGCTACCATGTCTCGAGCAGCCGCCGGCCGCTCGAGTTCTGTGAAATGAGGTGATTTGGTGAGCCGTGACCTTGTCTTTCATCGTTTGATCGGATTTTCGAATACATGTCCTGGTTTGAAATACGGAACTCGCTAGGATGTGGTATAACTTATTCGAAATAGATCACTAGCGAGAGCTCGTCAGCGATTTCAGTATATAACTATATATAACTCAACAGATTGTTACTAAAAAAAATGTGAATTTAAAATATTGAATTGAGATCGAAAAGAGTTTGAGAAACTTGCAGATGTTAAACGTGAGATCAACAGTGAAGATATATCTTGTCACAAGGGGTAGAGGCATAAATTTATCAGTCGTATGGTAAGCAAGACTATCATACAAACAAAAAATATAAAACAGTCCTAAAAGGTCGTTCAGATCTTGTTGTGTTGTGTATAATGTTAATAAACCGAATTGGCTTGTATGCCAATTGCCAATTGAAACTGCTCATTGCAATGGTCAGTACATTCATGTTCTTAATGGACATTGACAGGCACATAATTTTTAGTATTACAAAAAAATAGCGCACACACAGGACATATATCATCCGACTATGCATACATTTAAGCACACACACAAGTAATAACATCAACATACACTATGGACTAAATCGGGACTAAATCAAAGCGATTCTAATTTTTTAGCAAATTATGTTTAAAATATTGTACCAGTAAAGTGTCGTAGTTGACGATGAACGAGCGAGTGCCAAAGAAATGTATGACGAATTTCAACTCAATCGGGTAAGTTGTTTCTGAGATACAAGATGGTGCGCACGTGCGCACGTGCAGAGGCACCCATCCCTAACTTGTGAAAGTGGCGGCTAAGAAGTGAGAGGCTCCTAACTACACACCAAATTTTAACACAATCGGCTCAGCCGTTCCTGATATAAATCATAGGGCTGTGCACGTGTGCACGTGCAGAGCTACCCCACCACTGACCAGTGCAAAGGTGGCGCCAGAGAGATCCCTAACCACTCACCAAATTTAAACGCAATCGGGTCAGCCGTTCCTGAGATATAGAAAAGGGGGGCAATACACTGGGCACGTGCGTACGTGCAGACGCACCCTACCCTTGACTTGAGGGAAACAGGCGGCTGAGACGTCCCTAATCAGACACCAAATTCGAACAGAATCGGATCAGCCGTTCTTGAGATATGTAATAGGGGTATGCACGTGCGATCGTGCAGAGTCACACCACCCCTGAGTTGTGTGAAAGTGGTGGCTGAGGGGTCTCTAACCACACACAAAGTTTGCGCACAATCTGCACAGCTGTTGCAGAATTTTTACGACAAGACACCTTTCAAAATCTCTCACGCGACACGCAGCACGCACAGTGGTAGTCACCCACATGAGTCGGCACTGATATTAAACAAGGAAGATTGGATGGGGCTGCTCAGCAAAGAAGACCGCGTGTCAATCAGACGTGTGGTTGCAAATNAAATTTTTCAATTTTTTGGAGAAATAAAAAAAAAGTTTTTTTGGATTTTAGAGGGGGGTAAAAAAAACAAATTTTGGACATCCGAAATTGTTATTTTGTAGAGAATTAAATTTCCTTTCTTATTCAGTTTTGCGTTTGCATTTTGCATTAAAGCTATGTTTTCTACGATGCATCAAACATTTATCGTTATTCAACCAAAAATGGCATGACATGACGTCATCAAAACGTCACTTCTCAAAGTTCTAAACTATTTTCATGATTTTTCTCTCGAAGACTTCAATGATGCTGGATAAGGTATGTAACTGGACGTCGTATTGGTTACTTTCAAAAGTTATTGCGAAATTACGGAGGGGGTAATATTTACCCCCCCTACGCCGCGCGGGTTAAGGTATGTTTACTTGTTTTAGCTTATAGAGCCCAGGATCGGGCAGGAACAGTAATTTCTTTATCAGCCTGGCGGAAAGCCGGGGCTGATCGGCCGAAGACGAAGGTATTTTTAAGCTGATAAGGCGGGAACCAAATTGGTGGGCCGGAACATATATATTTTTTGCTGATATGGCGGGAACCAAAAATGAGTTGGTCGGGACATAATTTTTTATCATTTAAAATGAAGGAATATATTTATCTCCCAGACAGAGACGATAAGTCGGACATATCACGTTGAATGTAACCTGTAAGTCCTATGGATATTATTCAGATTTTCTTGATAAGTTACATAACCATATGTTTCGCGGGCGAATTGAGCCACCCTGTCATATCCCGCGCCGGGCCGGGGGGTGTTTAGACACCCCCCCTCAGGTTTTTCCTGGATATCGGGAAAACGGCGGCGCGTGCGCCGCCAAATTTTTCGGTACCTGTTGATCATTTTTGTACAGCTTTAAAAAAGTTGAACAATAGGTCATGTAGGTCAAGTCACCAGTCTAGGTCAAGTGCCACTCCGAATAAAGTTTCGGCCTCCACCAAAGCCACGAGTTTTTAGCTGGATTGTTTAGTAGCTTACAGGGTGTCATGAAGCATGATTATCTAAGTTTGTATTCTCGGATTTTCGATACGGTGACTACAGTAGTCATTTCTGACCTCCAAAGTTGAGTGAAATGGGAAAATACAGATGCTTCTTTTCTGTAGTATGCATCGGATCACGGCTGTTATTGTTCAGCCTCATGTTTTTTAGCTCTATTCTGAAGTGCCTAGGTGCGGATTGTTCTATAAAGACTCTACAAGGTCATCTGAGGTATCTGAGTCATCACATGAATTTTGCTAATACTTCTTGATATAATATGAAGATTAGACGACAGCAGATTGACACCACTGTATTTGTATCGTCTGTCCGCGTCGCCCCATATGCAACATGACCTAAGTCTGGGTCACCAAATGACCTTGACCTGAGGTCAAACTTTGAAGTTGACCTTCGAGATATCATGTATTATCTTTCAAAGCGGTCTTGACGAGCAGGAACACGATAGTGTTAATAATCATTTATGTCATTTTTAGATAAAACTATTCAGGAAAACATATTTTACAAAAAATGCTTTTTGACCTTGATGACCTTGGTAGCCTAAACTATTGATCTGAGCTCTAAATTGAGGACACTGGTGCGATTGCAAATTCAAAAATATCTATGTAATGTTTCTTTACTTTGTTTACTATATATATCGTTTCGAGTACTATTTGAGGATATCTGGGCTAGTGTCTAAGATCGGAAAATTTGAGAAATCTTGACCTTCTGAATGATCTTCTGGTGACTCTATTATTGACCTGAGCAAAATTTTCACCGATAATAGTTTTCCAAATCCCTTTGAGCGAAGCTCGAACGGTATTTTGGTTTATGTCTAGGTCGCCATAGGAGCCGAGTTAGAAGGGGGTGTCGAAACACCCCCCGGCCCGAGGAAGGTGGCGCCGAGCACCGGCCCGGCGCGGGATATAGTGTAAATAAGCCATTTATTTAGTGACAGTAAAAAACATTTATCCTACCTAGTTACTCATTCAGTTGGCACCCGGCACTACTGGGAAGGCAAACTTGGGGGGCCACACGAAACATTATAGGTGAATGAGAGTAAATGCTTGTAGCTGAGAGAATGGTGGCGAGAATGACGAAAGATCAATTTCAGTTTAAGGCCCAGTAGGAGTTGAATGGACTCAAGCCAGGACAGATTTGATATCCGAGGGAATTTTACAAATCATAACTTCACAATAGTATGACAAGTGGACTCTACTTCTGATTGGGAGAAGTCAGCAGGGGTATGAGAAATGGGATACAGGACGGAAGGCTTGAGATCGCTGCGTTGGCAACGGTCATCGGGTAGCACCGGTAACCCTAGTCCTGCGCGACAAAATCAAACTGCGACAAAATCACTCAAGTTTTAAGCAGCTGTAACATGGTTACATTTTTAGATAAACTAAGCCCCAAAAACTGAAAGATAGCAAAGCGCAAAGGGCATGCAGTATATACCTGCTATCTCAAAATGCTCATTTTTCATTTTTGCCCAATATATGTATGTTTTTTTCACAAAAAAAAGTTTTTGGGTCACATCAAAAAACAGAATAAATGTAAAAAAGAGGTTCAAGCAACATACAAATCAAACTTCAAAAGAATATCACAATTTTTGACTTAGTGATAGCCTTTCAAGCCCAACGAACTATGCTCGAATTTAGCAATAAAATCACAAAAACTTTGAAAAGCTGTGAATAGGAAAAAAAAACTTAAAGATAAACTGGATTTTAATAAAATCAGTCAGAAATATAAATGTTCTAAAATAAACAAAAAATCGAGGAATTTGGACGTAACTTTTTTTAGTTATGTGAACAAAAAGTGTTAAAACAATATAAAAGCCAAGTTTCAAATAAATAGCACAATTTGTACTAAGAAAACCTAAGAATGCTAACTGATGACGTATTTTTTTTTCTTCATATTTTCACAAGATAGACATATAAATGTCAACAATGTATTTCTGAGATTAAACTGGTAAAAACATACCCTTTTTGTTAAGATTTATCAGTTAAACATTTGACCTCATTTGACCTAAATTTGACCTCAGCTTGACACTTTCTTTTTTAAACGTGCTCCGATGGTGCCTTGATTATCACTATCGAGTTATACGTATAAAACAGACCATAAAACATGTGTCGCATGACTTTCAAAAAATGTTTCGGACAGTGACCTTTTGTGACCTGATCTTGACCTTGATCTTTGCAAAAAATATCATTTTTGCTTATGCGTGTCATACCTTTGGGGGCTTTTGGGTGATCATGATTGCAAACAAAGGCTCTGGATGGAAAGTTTGGTCCATCAACTAAAATGCATCGATTTCGACCTTTGACCTGACCTTGACCTAATATGCGACCTTGATTAAAAATATCGAGTATGCTTGAGGTGCGTCTCGATGAGAGTTTTCGAACGCCCTCTTGTGCGTCTCGCTACGATCATCGGTTCTGGAGATAACGAGGGGGCAGTATTTGCCCCCCACGGTCAATGACGTTCGGATAAGACCCCGGTCAAGCGCGAGTTAAGGATGCCTTTAAAACCATGGAGGGTGCCCCTAAATCAGAGCATTGTAAAAAAAAAAAAGTTGAGGTGTGTTGCAATATTGAGTTATTTTTTAGCGACACTGCAATTTGTCCATAAACTTGCCGCACCTCATGACCAATGGCCATAACCACTAATTAATATATGTGAAAACTCCATCTTTCACAGGAACATGGGGGGTGCATTTAATACAACAATTCCCCTGCGTGTTCCTGTAATGGCTGTAAAAAAGCGATAGTTAGCCCGCGCCCTTCTGGGGCAGGGGGTTCGCCCCTCCCAGATTTTCTAAATAACTTAAACAATGAACGCCATAAAATATATCGAAGTAAAACTTTCAGTACCTTATGCTGCATCGATTCTTCTTTATACCATATCTCTATGAAATCGATATTGACAGGCCAGATCCAGCCCATGGCTCCTGAAACTATTATTTGCCCTGACTCCCCCCAACAAAGTTCGGTCGGACAAGCGGTCGGCCTCTGAAAATTTATCGTAAAAATTGCCTTTAAAGCAGTGAAAATCCAGCTATTCACAGTAAAAAACGGACAAATTTCGCGGCGCTTCGCGGCATGACACCAAGGTTCGCAATTGCTTATGCAAATATCGAAAATGGAAAAATAAATTGCATTAAATGTCTGGTAGAGGATCTCCCTGGCGGTAATAATTGGCCGCAGGGACCAATATCTTACATCATACCGAGATAAGCAACCAGAAAAACGGGTTACCTGAGGCTTGGCAGTTGGCTCCACTCACAGTCTAGTTTTTCATCATTAAAAATGTAATTTTCCATGGCCTAATATCAAAATTTTGACGCCGCTTCGGGGCGTCACATCAGTGACCATCGTCAAAACGAACCCATCGTCATCGTCTTCGGTTCGTTGTAACGCTAAATCGAATGAATAACATTTTAAGCTTCATACCTTTAACAAGGCCCACCTTATCCTATACGACTACACCGCCTATATTTATTGGGATTTGCAGGCAAACCCGTATAAATTTTGCGCATCTTTGCGGCACTAAATAACATGTAGGGGTGAGTGCCCACTGCCCACCAGCGAACACCTCTTTTGAAAAATCAGTCTTTGCGTTTTGTCCTAGAGATCTGAAACTTCGTGTATAAATTATTTACATTTCTACCGAGGAATAGCCATAACTAAATAAATTTAACTTAATACAGAATGTGAGTTATAAACTAATTTCATTTTTTGGATCTTCCTGTTTACTGGTGGGCATGGGTATCCATCAGTGAACAGGGTAGGTACAGACATTGAACAAGGGGATTCAGCCAGTGAATAGGGGACTTTCACCATTAATAGGTGGGCGGTGGGGTTTCCTGCTGATGCTCACTTGATGCTTGTTGACAAGCCATTGACACTTGACACTTGCAAATCTCTGTGGCACTCGACAATAATAAAATAACAACTCTGAATGCCGTAACGAGAGTTGGTCCTCACGGAACGTGATGATTCCGTTGGTCCTGGCCGTAGAGCCCTTCGTGGGGTTATTCAGCCAAACCAATATATCTCCTGCATTCATTGTCGAAAAGTTTAGGTTTTCCGGAGGGAAGATCCGCCAGTGAATATGTTCACTTTCTTCACTATTGGGCTATTGGGCTATTTGTTCACTATTGGGCACCCACCCTGTTCACTGGTGGGCATACAACATATTGAAAAACAAACACAAAATTTCGGGAAAAAATAAATGGCTGTTGCAAACTATGACATATACTTCACTCAATGGAGATCGCAAATGGTGTCAGTAAAGTTAGTTCACCTAAATATAAAAAAGGTTTTTGGAAAGCAAAAAACGCTAATCAAAAATCAAACGGCGAACACAAAATTAACTGTTCGTATCCTATGAGATCATATGAGAGCAGCCATTGCTGTTCACAGCTTTAAACATCATCGTTTAGTGTCAGCTACTACCACCGACAACGATTTTATTATCACAATACTAAAATAGGCTGAAGGGGCACCTGTTCACTGTAGGCACCATGTTCGCTGGTGGGCACTCTCCCCTACATATATACTAGCCGTTTTCACGATGTCTTATTTTGCGCGAAATGTTTTAAAACATTTTTTAATGATTTTAAATGTTTTAGTGGTAGCCGTCTTCACGATGGGCTAATTTGCGAGAAATATTTTACTCTCGCCGTAAGGGACCGTAGGGCGAGGGTTAACCCGCGCCCCACTGGGGAGTGTTTGAACACCCCCTCCTGTTTTTTCAAGATGACGAAAAATCGGCGGCGCCTAGAGCCGCCAAATTTGGCATAACTAATTATTGATCCATTCAGCACATTTGGCAAAAATTCAAGTTTCGTATCGGGTTAGGTCAGGTCACCAGGTCAGGTCAAGTGACCCCACCTACGAAAACGTTTGCGGTCGTGCCATGACCACAGTTTCTAACGGATCAATATTAAACTTTTAGGATTACGTCAAGTCACTAGCATTTACAAAATGTGTATCTCGGATTTTTTATATCGGTGACCTGAGGTCGGGTCAATTTTGTGACCTCCCATTATAAGCCAATGGAGAAATATTAAAATGTTTTTTTTTTAAACGAAATCAGTCCATTTCTTTCTGGACAATGTCATAATATGATATTATGTATGATCCAAGTGTAGGTTTTGCTCAGGGACCCTTACGGGGTCATCTGAGGTCATCCGAGGTCACCAACACTTTTTCTTCAATAACTCTAAACATATTGAAGATATATAAGTGTAACTTTCCCCAATGTGTTTGTCTCGTCAAGCCACATCTCCTAATATGCAACATGACCTACTTGGGTCACCACTTGACCTTGACCTTAGGTATTTTTTTTTTAGTTGACCTAACATGATCAAATTTAAAATATTTCAAAGTGCCTTCACGAGATGAACACGATGGCGTAAATAGTATTGCGTTTTTCTTTGTTAGGTAAGAAGTTATTCGTGAAAATATTTTTTTGCAAAAATCAGCAATTTTGACTGAAATGACCTCTAGAGCCTAAACTATTGACCTGAGGTCAATTTTGATGATATTCTTGCGATTGCAAATTTCAATGGCTAGCGATTGTTTTTCAAACGTTTGTTTCTAGATAGCATAGTTTCCGAGATATTTGTGGTTTCTGGAGCTATGTCCTAAAACTGGAAAATTTTACCTTCGATGACCTCTGGTGACCTGAGTTTTGACGTGAGTAAAAAAAGTCCGAAACAGTTTCGAAATGATTTGTGATAACAGTTCGAACAGTGTTTTTTTTTTGTCTACGTGTCATAGGAGCCGAGTTAGAGGGGGGTGTTCAACCCCCGCCCCCCCCCCCAGTCGGGCGAAGGAAATGCAGAGACCCAGTGGGACGCGGGTTAAAACATTTTTCGTCAATTAGTCCTTTGTGAAAGCGGCTACTATTAACACATTTTAAAACATTTTAAAATGTTTTAAACATTTCGCGCAAAAAAAATAACCTTGAAAACGGCTTATATAACAGGAAAACCCATGTTTTAAATGCTGAAGGTGTTTAATACACGCAGAAAGTGGGAGTACATCTCTTTGTCATTTCAACCGACTCCCATTTATAAATGATCGGCGACGCCTCTGTGTAGAGTTGAAGATGGGCTGATAAAGAGGGAGGGGGGCTGATAACCAACCCCCCCCCCTCCCTTTGAAACAACTTTCTCGCTGACGGCCTGCCATCCCTCTCCCTCGCTCAATATTTTTAGTAAATATTCCTACTGATTTGCCTTTTCGCCCGTATCGGGTCATAACCCGGCTCAATTTTCAAATCCTGCTACCTAGCGGAGGATTTGGACCTTAAGTTGCGCTCGTCCACTCATGATAAAAGCCCGTGACGAGTGGCGCTTCACCTTAAAATCATCGTAAAACTAAAAATCCAAAAATCAAAAAAAGCAACAGTAAGCCACGTTGGTAGAGCGACAAAAGTTATGTTAGGAACAGGACAACTTCAGTTGGATGACGCAGAGCACTTTTGTTCCTGAAGCCGGTACTTGTTAGACCAAGATACTGTGTTTAAGGCCCGTAGACCGTCTGGCATAAATTTTGAAATACGCTATAACCAAAAACCAGTGTAAAATATCAAAAAAGCACACCCAGCGCATGAAAGACAAATAATTTATGTGTGAGAAAATACAGTTTTAATACAATATACGACTATCCCCGTTGTTCCACAGCAGCTTTAATATCTGGTTCAACGCCCTCACAACCGAACAGCACGAATTATTGTGATTTCTACCCGACTGGTTTCACCATGCCTTCTAACTGACCAGATAGCACAACAGTACCCCAATAAACAACAAGAAAAACACACATAGAACCTCGAAATCAACTGGCTATGGAACCTGGAGCGTGGGGTTTCTCCATTGTTCAATTTATGGGAGTAAAATGCAACTGCCCTTTGAGCATTTGAGCATTGAGACGTAGAAGGCAAAATTACCTCAAATTATAAAATAAAACGTTAAGGCACAAAGCGATATTTATTGATACGTACAACATCGAAATTATGGTCACAATAGGTATGCCACAATTAACCTCGCAATCACAAACAGCCAGCTCCAGCCTTGATGGCAAAATACCGACAAGGGACACATCATTAGGCATCGGCTGAATTCGTCTTGGCACACTAGTGGCTTATGCCTAGCTCCGAGTTTTAAGTTATAAAAGATAACACATGGTTCTTTTATTGATCACATACTAGTCTTAATTTTTAAGAACATCTTACTTTTTTGCAATGGGATATATTTATATGCCAACCCTTGTCAAGGCGCCGGTGCGCCTACTACGGCCTAACCGCCATAGCGTTTCTTTGCCGTAATTTCTATATTTATTGAAAAATTTGAAGCATGATTCAGTTAGGACCAATAATGGGGAAATACAAAATTACAGGGTGATAGAACGTCAAATTGGTACGGCGAAGGTTTAGTCTCATTGTTAAATAATGCCTTCGTTGCTGACGCCATATTACATGCCTGTCAAATCGTCGCTCCGTGGCGGAATGCGGCACCACGTGTTCTTGCCGACGGCTGGCAATTGCCGCCACAAAATACTCTCACGATTCTCAGCGCTCCATCGTCAGTCAAGTCCGCGCCCGCGAACCCGGGCGCCGGCCTGCCCGCATCGCTTAGAGAAGGGCAATATTCCATTACTCTTATTATGGATGACTCTTTTTAAAACTCTTCAATGATGACAAATGCATTTAATAGTTATTTATCTATGCAAATATTGTAATGTTAGATAATTTGCAATTAAACAGAGCGCAAGTATATAGCCAAGTTCCTCTTGGTATTTGTTCTCATATATTGCCCATTACTATCGAAAATGAGCCGCTTACCATTACAGGCGACCCGATACGCCAAACCCAAAATCCACCCATGCACGTATGATTATAGTATACGTTGGGAACAATGATGTTTTATTTATGTGATGGCATGCCATTTGTGGTGTACAAATGGCAAATGCTTGAAAAATCGTACATCATCGAGCTTGAATGCGAGTTGCAAATTTAAAACGTCAAAAGAAAGGAAATTACATTTTCTTTAAAATGGCTATTTCAAATTTGCGTAATTTTTCGTTTTAACCCTATTCCCTGCGCGCGGCCGGAATTGCGGGCGGCCAGAATTACGTTAACATTGCGGGGGGCAGATTCCCCCCCCCCCAGAGATCTCGAGAACCGCTCGGCTGATTTCGATGGGACAAACACCATTCGATTTGTCGTGACGAAATTTTTCTTTTTGGACCCGAGATTGTTTTTTTTCTTCTCAAAAATGGGGGCCAGGGGGCAAAAAATACGAAAATTTTGGATGTTTTTTGAAAGGTAGTTGTGGCCATGTGATTCGACCGATTTGCATACAAAAAACGTTTTTGAGCTTCCAATGTCGTATTCTTCAATGTGTGAAAAGGACAAGTACAATAAAAAATAATAGGCGCACTCAGGGATAAAAAAATGGGGAGAATTTTGGATGACAAATATATGCTTTTCCTTAGTGTTTGGGACGTGGGAACGTCACATGTGGGCTTTGTTGCTGTAATTTGTTAAATGTAACAAATTGTGCATAGGCTGATTCAGGTAAACAACGTGGGGGGAAACCATGTGCGGAACGCCTTTTATCATCTTGCTTATTTGAAGTTAGGCCTATACTGACGGAGAATATCGCCTCCCATTTTATTACCTGAATTCGCCTCTGCCCCAAAATATGCATAATCCAATTTTGTATGATGTACAAAGCATCGACTTAGTTTGTGAGGCTTTTATTCCACCGCAAACTACGAAGGAAGTTTGCGCCGCACACCCGCATCTGTAACGACATCCCAAAAACATGACCCTGGAGCCGCCTCTGCTGGGCCGTTTTTTAATTTTCACAGAATACGCGTTATTCATATTTAGGAAAAGTCCGAAAGTTTCAATACGATAGACGTAACGGTTCAGAAGCGGCGGGCGAAAAACTACCGGGGGGCAGAATCTGCCCCCCGCAGGGAATAGGGTTAACCCCAAAAATCAACAAAATCGTTTTTTCGGGAAAAATACACGGCTCCCCCTCAGGTACCAAAAGAAGCGCCCCCTGGGCCTGCAGCCCCCCCCCCCCCTCAATGAAAATCCTGGATCCGTCACTGTATTGTTCAGCTTCACACAAAGCATCTTGGACAATCTGAATCATATGTAAGCAATGGGGACGGCGTAAAACTACCAAATTACCACTTTAATCACCTACAAATATTTGACAAACAACTAGACATTAAATATCTATCCACAAACACAGGACAAACATAATATCATTCTTTGTCTCTTCACTTGCTTTCACTTATCATCCAGACACCCAGCGACGTCCGTCACCCCCCACGCTCATAGGCGTAGGAACTGGGGGGCAGGGGGCAACTGACCCCCCCCCCCCTCCAACATTTTCGGATTTTAGCATTACGCCTATGGACGTTGCATGGAAAGAATCGACTTCAAAATGCCTTTTGCCCTCCAACTTCAAATGAAATCCTACACCCCTGCCCACGCTACATAATGGGAGGACACGACATTGATATGAATTTAGGTAACCAAAATTACAAATCTGAGATACAGGAATAATTGTAGACATTTATGGTCCAATTAAATCCTGTTAGTTTGAAACCACTTGGACAACTACTGTGGTTTTGGCACGACCACAAACTTTCAAAAACTTTCTTGGAGGTGGGGTCACAACGAGATCTGTTGACCTGTCCTGAGTCGACATGAGGTAAAACAAATTGCAAACAACGTGGGTAATTGATACTTAAACAGCAAAGGCAAGTTTGGTCGCATTGAGCTCATCTTTATTACATTTTATAAATCTTAAGGGAATGGTTGTCCACTGTCCACCCTTACGTCGCTGCGCGTGTGCTTGTTTGCTACCCATTTAATGGGCCATGGGTATTGGGTACCTATCTCAATCTAAAAAACTATCCACCTATGGTTAGTGGTTTAGCGTAATTAATGAAGCCTTTTGACCGTGGTTCAGTGTAAAACTGTCGCTCATATAAAGGTTAACCCTCGCCCCACTGAGGGGGTTGAACACCCCCCTCATGTTTTATCAAGATAACGAAACAACGGCGGCGCGTAGCGCCGCCAAATTTGGCATAACAATTCACTGATTCTTTCCGGAACCATTTTTGCGAAAAAATTCAAGTTTCCCGTGTCGGGTCAGGTCAGGTCAGGTCACCAAAGGTCCAGGTCAAGTGACCCTAACCTACAAAAAGTTTTGCGGTCGTGCCATGACTACAGTTTGACAAAGGAATCGATATCACAACTTTTTAGGATTCAGTAAAGTCATTCTAGTATCTATAAAATGTATTTCTCCGCATTTTTTGTATCGGTGAACTAGGTTCGGGTCAATTTTTGGCCGATTCCCCATTATAAAGTCAATGGATAAATATAAAATGCCTTTTCTTTGTCGAACGATATCAGTCCATTTCCCTTCTGGATGATGTTATATGATATTATGTATGATCCAAGTGCAAGGTTTTGCTCAGGGAACATTCGGGGTCACTCTGAAGTCTCCGAGGTCACCAACACCTTTCATCCAAATAACTCTGGTCATAATGAAGATAGAGAACTGCGACTTACACCAATGTGTTTGTCTCGTCAAGACACATCTACTGATATGCAGCATGACCTACTTGGGTCACCACTTGACCTTGACCTGAGGTATTTTTTTAAAGTTGACCTAACATGATACAATTTTACATATTTCAAAGCGCCTTGACGAGACAAACACAATGACGTAAACAGTATGACGTTGTCTTTGTTAAGGTAAGAAGTTATTAACGAAAACATTTTTTTGCCCAAATCAGCTTTTTTGACTTTAATGACCTCTAGAGCCTAAACTATTGACCTGAAGTCAATTTTGAGAGCCTGGGTGCGATTGCAAATTTCATTAGCTAGCGATTGTCCTTAAAACGTTTGTTTCTAGATAGCATAGTTTCCGAGATATTCGCGGGTTTCTGGAGTGATGACCTTAAACTTGAAAATTTGACCTTCGATGAACTCTGGTGACCTGAGTTTTGACGTGAGCGAAAAAAGTCTGAAATAGTTTCGAAATGATTTTTGATAACGGTTCGAAAAACAGTGTCTTTTTTTGTCTACGTGCCAATTGGAGCCGAGTTTAGAAAGGGGGGTGTTCAAACACCCCCCCCCCCCAGTCGGGCGAAGGAAATGCAGAGGCCCAGTGGGGCGCGGGTTAATGCGCGAATGCATGATGACATGGTTGGTTTTATATTGTGCAACGAATGAATCCTGGAAGGAAGAATATGTCCGCACTGCGCGGGTAGTTCGCGTAAACTCGATGTGTGAGGGCGAAATAACACGCCACGCTAGGGTAATACCAACCTCTGTATCATAGTCAAAAATGGTGGTAGATAGGGGTACCCGTCAGCGACGGATTAACCCACTTAATCAATTGAGTACAAATAAGGCCTTCAAGTACGAGTAATACCGCTTAAGCGGGATGGAGTGCGAAGAGTCATTTTCGGATCAAGGTTTCGCATGAAGAGTGAACTCGACATAAGAGAGTAGTTTATTGGGGTACACCAGCTGTATGGGGTAAAATAATATTTGACTGAAAGGTAAAACCACCCTCGGTAACATAGTCAAATGTTATGATGGATAGGGGTACCCGCCATAGTGGGGTTCTACCCACTGTCCTCGGGTAAATTTGTTTTCAAAGCATGTGTTAATGCTTTGTATGGTGCCAAAAGGAGTCAGTTGCCGTAATTATTCGGTATCACAATACGGACTTATTTGGCAATAAACGTATAGGTTCTGTTCAACATGAACTGTCCGACGTTTTGTACGACCATTCAGAAGCCTTGCAAAATACAGTGACCTTAATACAAAAGTAATTTCGCGCATTATTTTGGAGGAACCTTTAGCCGAGGGGGTCACTCGTAGAGTTCTACATGGGGCGGCTATCCCCATGGCTGGCCGAACCCCATGGCTAATGGGGTGGGGCTGACTGGAAATCTCTAGATCATTGGCTGTGGCTACGGCTGTGGCTGCATAGTCTACATGCGGATTTTTTTTGCATCAATCTTATCAGCCAATCATGGTTAAAACAAGCCGTTGGCAATTTTTTTATTTATTTTATTTCCCCTACCCGTCTATATAGGAGGCAGGGAGTGCCCATCCTTTCCCATGTGACCCATTTACTTTAAGTACCTTTTTTCTCGAGTAATAATTGAGACTGTTATCACGTTGGGTCACACCACTCCCTGCTATGTATTTTTTGTGTTTTTTTTAGCATCCCACCACCAATATGGTAGAAAGTATTGCCCTGTAACCCATCAGACTGATAGCTATGCTAGTAGCGTCCGATAGGATTACAAGGCTTAGTCAATATACAAGTATTATGGGGCATTCATTCTTATTTACACATACACGCTAAGTTAACACACATGAACACACACACACACACACACACACACACACACACACACACACACACACACACACACACACACACACACACACACACGCGCGCGCGCGCGCGCGCGCACACGCATACGCACATTCATGCAAACTTTTATTCGACTTATGCATGCATACTTTTTCCCTGACCTTGACGACGAAACGTTGATATTAATATAACTTAAATGAGGCAAATAATAAAAAAAACATTAAGCTATCATAACCGATGCACCGAGGAAATATTCACGTCTTAAACATGAGTAACGTGTAACAATGTCTGTCATTATTCAAGCAACAGAGGCATGATAGGCATTTAGGAAATAGGTTCTAATAGCTTTATTTAATGTTCGCTTATTTTTGGGACCTCACTCAAATCCCTAAATAATTTACAAATAATTGTGTTCCATATTTTTGGAGCATTGCAAGATGAAGCAAGCNTCTTTAATGTTCGCTTATTTTTTGGGACCTCACTCAAATCCCTAAATAATTTACAAATAATTGTGTACCATTTTTTGGAGCATTGCAAGATAAAGCAAACAACCTATAGTTGGTAGATGCAAATGAAACATAACAATGTTGAGTTAATATTGTGTTTGTAGGTTCACAATACCTAAACAATTTTGAAATTGGATTAGGTAAGTTCTTATTGATGTGTGCCAATAAAATGATGATGTATTGTTCCTTAACTATTTCTGGGAACCTGAGTATTTTGTGTTTGATAAATAATGGTGTAGAAGGTGCAATTTTTTTAAATCAATTATTCTAACTGCTCGTTTTTGCAGTATCACAAGTTCATTAATGTTAGTTTCATGATTTGTGCCCCAAATCACCGCACAATAATTTAGATAGGGAAGAATTAACGTATTGTATATCAACAGAAGTTGCTGTGAAGATAAGTTGTGCTTTGATCTTCCCATAACTCCTATATTACGGCTTATAACAGATGCTACACTACTTATATGACTACTCCATTTGAGATTTTCATCAACATGAAAGCCTTAGTACTTAATGCATGTTTTCCTGGTGATTTGAGTGTCATTTAATGTGATGTCAAGATCTGGCGTCACTGATCTTTAATATATTTGGCAATTTGTCTTCGCTGCATTTAGTGTTAATCTATTTACTTGGAACCACTCGTTTATTATACAACTAATCCCATTTCAATTCTTTTTTTTGGTTTTTGGGGAGGGAGCTTCTTTATTCCAAACAAATTTCTACCTGGAAAACAAATTGCCGTATTATCAGCAAATAAATTAAAAAGTAACCTAGGGTCTGTTGTTTTGCTGATATCATTAATATAAAGAATAAATAAAAGAGGACCTAGAATTGAACCCTGTGGGACATCCATTTGTATCACTTGTTTCTTCGATATAATGTCATCTATTCTTGTCATCTGATGTCTGTTATTAAGATATGACTGCATAATTTTGTAGAAATCCCCTCGTATCCATATGCGGTGTATTTTTTTCAAGATAATTTCTAAGCAAACTGTATCGAAAGTTTTTTTTCATCTAGGTATAAGGAGCAATTATTTCGTTATTTTGTAAAGATTTTGTAACTTCATCGTGCATATGCACAATCGGCATGTAAGTACTGTGCTTGTTTCCTGAATCCAATTGAAAGGTTTCAGGATATCATTATCATTAAGATTTCTTAATGTTAAATGCATTATTTTCTCAGAATTTTCGAAATATTGGTAACAATGAATTGATCTTATAATTATTAAATTAATCTTTATCTCCTGGTTGTAGATTGGTGCATAATAGCTACCTTAAGTTTGTCTGGAAACACCGCTGTTCTCAGACATAAATTGAAAAAGTATGTTAAGATGATGCATAAGTGGTTCATACGTTCCCAGTTAGTATAAAAATAGCTTATTCCATCAATCCCGCCTCCACAGGGTTTCAGAGTTTAATTATATTTTTTAATCTTGCACAGGTAGTGGTGCAAGATGTATTTGTAAGGACACTATGAAGTGGTTCTTTTGATATATTGTAGTGTACAATTGAACTAGAGAAAGGATGCTTCTCCTCCAGTTCAGCCCCAATTGATGAAAAATATATTAAACCTTCAGGGACTTCTTCACCTTATTAGCAATATCCTTTATTGTCATTAGAATGTTTTTCGGAAACTTAGATTTGCTCGTTTTTGCATTTATTCATGATGATTGTTAAGCACTTGCCATGTTTTGCTTACTGTCATTCTGCTTCCTTCTATAAGATGTTATATATGACTGTCTTTGCTATCCTGAATAATATAGCTACCAGTATATTTCTATATCGTTTATAACTATGTTCATTTGCAATGCTCTGCATTTCTCAATAACTTTTTATACAGTTTATTCTTTGTATTTATTGAACATAATAGGCCGCGGAGTGATCAAAGCTTAATGCAGTTTTTCTTCTGCAGGTGTGTATGATTTGAGAATAGTTATGCCATCTACGTATGCCTTTATAAGTTGGTTGCATGCAACGTTTGCATCATTGTTTTTTCGTGAAACAACTAATCTTCCAGACAAATATCAACCAGCTTCAGGCATCTTTGCGCCGATCAAAAGTCGTTATCCGTAAGCATTCTTGTGGTATATGAGTCCAATATTAATATGAGCAAATATCTGGTAAGTGGTCTGATAAGTCATCAATGTATTATCCCAGATGAATGAAAATTGATAGATCATTTATGAATAATGTTGTCAAGTAGTGACTCACATGATGCTGCTTTCTCGTCGCCTTGCCATATTGTTGGAGAAAATCCGTTAGACGATAGCAGATTTTTGAAATATGAATTACCAAATCATTTTAACTTTGTTTACAGAAGATTATAATTGAAGTCACCAGCTTAGAACAACAATTTCTTTTGATTTCTACTTTCTCAAGCAGATTTTCCATGTAATCTAAAAATGCCTGCTAGAATGCGTTTGGAGGGTCTGTATAGTTTCGCCTACCCAATATATTTTTTTGATTCCAGATCTCAGTGAAAGTTAACTCTACAAAACTAGTTTCACAATCTATACTTTGAAGATCTGTTCTCTCCTTCACATCATATTTGTCATGTGTGTATACTGCAACTCCGCCACCCTCGCCAGTATTTTTGGATGACGCAAACATATTGTAATGATCAAGATTGTAGTATTCAATAATATCATGTTTTAGCCATGTTTCTGCTATACAAATAATATCCCAAGTTATGCCTGTGGTCACCAGAAAATTGTGTAAATCATCAAATTTGTTTTTAATCGACCTAACATTCAAGTGGATGACATTAAATCTCCCATCAATGTCAGTTACCGAATGATAATAATCACAATGGGTTCGGATATTATCAAGAATATCCTCCTCCCTATCCCCCTCGCTATTCAAGAAATGAATCCATCATTTCCAATTGCCTCGATTCTCTATTTGCCTCGGTGAAGTATAAAAAAACCCAATCATTAAAACGGAAATGAAAAATCAATACTCGACGGAATTCCATTGTTACATCGGAAAAAAATACGAAACACTAAAAAACGAGGAAGAAATACGTCGCTCAAAATGTAGTACAACATGCTGAAAGACATGCATAACTAGGATGCATGCTGGAACTTCATTGCGTGCAAATAACCATGAACAGCTGCATTGATATTTCAGGTCCGGACACTCATGGCTCTATGCATACATTACCACGTTTTACCGTAATATCAATGACGTAAGGCCCTCTCACTGCCACACAACTCTGATATTAATGAGGCACTGATCTTATCAAGACGCATCACTTGTCACAAGGAAGCGTCATCTCGTGCATGGTTGGATCCAATCGACGTGGCAGACTGCTTCCTCTCTCTCCGCTCTCCGCTCTCCGCTCTCCGCTCTCCGCTCTCCCGCGCTTGCGCGCGCGCGCTCTATCTCTCTGGCTCTGGCTCTGGCTCTGGCTCTGGCTCTGGCTCTGGCTCTGGCTCTGGCTCTGGCTCTGGCTCTTTGGCTGTCTCCTTGTGTCACCTGGACACATCACCAGTCACCACTGCTTCGACCCGCCGTGTGCGCAGATCAGTGCCGTCGGGACGCGCGCCAGCCGAGGAGCTCGTCCTCGGCCAGCCATGGACCGTCCCAGCAGCGGCATCCGGCAACGACAGGCAATCTCTGGAAACGGCCCCAGCGTCGGAACCGTTCACATCGCTATCAGACATGTCAGAGCCGGTTATGGCTGGCTGTTGCAGACTCCCAAAGGCGGGTCATAATCGTAGAGGCGGCGGCCCTTTGTTGGTATGTCCAGATATTGTCACCACAAAGTTTGGGCTGGTTATCTGATGAAACTTTCAGCCGAATGAGAAGAAGAGGAAAATACAATTGGTGCGGCTTGTGAGAAGACATCATAATGTATACAAAATTAGAGTCTGCAGAGGGTGTTCAAGCTAGATTCGCATATTAAGTGCACATGAACAATTGTTCTGTTAACAAACTCGTTGCATATCGCTCGATAATGCAACGTACTTTGTGTTCAGTTTCTGAGTCCCATTCCAAGCTTATTCAGGCGCGGATCCAGAATTTCGGTCAGGGGGTACCACATAGTGGTCGCCATCAGCGAAATATTGCTGTTTTTTTGGAGGGGCGGAGCGTCACCGAAACATTGTTGGACCGGGTTGTGTTGTGTGTTGTGTGTTTGAATGCGTGACGAAACCGAGAAAGCTTGCGGCCTTAAGGGCACGCTTGGCGGGCGCGACCAGGGACATTACCAGCGGTACTATTATGTGTAACAAGTTTTGTGGTGCTAGTGCTTATATTGTTATGCAGTTATTACATATAGCTATAGCGTTTATAATAACAACATGATTGGTTCCATATAATCTGTAGTGCGTATTCTAAAAACTGCTTAGATGACATCAAAATGAGTAATAAACGGGGAAACTGCTGCTTCAATTTTGTTTGCTGTGACAATACAGAAACCACATATTAAGTTCACAATTGTGACTCGAACTCTGCACCGATCTAGACTTAACCCGCCACCCGCTGGGGTGTGGGTGCATAAGCTGCTCCCCTCAACGGATTTTCTTAAAGGAATAGTTCACCTTCATGGTTTCGAAACTAGAATAGCAGAATTTGAGAGCAGATCGAAAAATGGGTTGTATGAAATAATTAACCTCTCTAAAAGGGGCTCACTAGTCCTGTTGGTCGTAAGTTACTTACAGTTTAGCTTAGAAAGTACTCGAGTTATACCAGCGTTGTTGGGCGTCAGTCACGTGACTTTGACCATGACTTTCGCTGCATTAAAATGTTGTTGATTATTAAATGCAATGATAAAAATATATTATTTACCACCATAAAAAGCTAGATCAATATTAATAACAGAGGTCAAAGTTTTCTTTTGGAAAAAAGTGTCCGGAATATAGTTAATAAAAACAATTAATACAAAAAGCTCAGATTTATCACTGCTTTCCCATTGCGGTTGAAAACACGATGGATCCAAAATTCAAACTGGAAATGCCTTCGCACAAAGCACGATCGCTATGGCTCACGTGACCTAGCTTGAGACGCACTTACTTATATATATATATCGCCTTGGTTATTACTACGCCGAAGTTTTCGGTGGGGGGGGTCGCAACTTGCCTTTCAACGGGACATGTTTTGTAATGCTGTGTCGAAATTAAACTTAGCGTAGCGAAAAATGTCTTCAGCCAAACTAATTTTTCGATCTGCTTCTACAAAACTGCTTATCTCAGTTCAAAACCCCATGTTAAATGTGAACACTCCCCTTTTAATAGCTCAGAAACTATGACAGATTTAGACATGAAAATTTAATGACGTCATNCCTCCCCATACGGAGATCTCTGAGACGGGGAACAATCTGCCCCCTCCCTCCCTCCCCTCACGATTCGTTGGAAGGGATCGGAGGTATTAAACTACAGGAGATACAGGAGATTCGAGAGCTGAGCTTACGTGGAATTTAGCGATGTAAATTTTCCCAAAATCCATCAAGCGACTTTTTTGTAAATCGACATTCTGTCCGAAATCGCACCCGAGCCCAGATTTCGAATGGTGTATCTTCCTTAGTTTGTTTCCTCCAAACCCTTCCAACGAACGTTGCCCAGCACGTTAATGTAATGCTGGCCGCTGCAGCACGAAATGCCTCGATTTCATATCAGACCACGACTACAGGTGGTCACGGCTGTGGTAACCGCTCAACGTGGTCACCACTCACGGCTGCGGGTGGTTATGGTTGCACGAGGTTACGGTTTTGATGATTTTATTCCGCGGCTGAAATTGACGTTAAAATATAAGCAATAAAGCGACATTGCGTAGACCTCGCAGAAAATATAATTTTGTCATGCATTAAATATATTATTTCCGTTCAATCGAACAGGCAACTACGCGCGCAGCGGCGTGGAACGGCTATACGAAAGTTATGTTACCAAGATAATGATCAATTTTCGTGACTACCTATTTTATTGTTTGCGCTTCTGACTGTTCAGCCTCCATTTATTTGCCTATTTCACCATGTTTTTCAGTTACTTTTATTGTTTATGAATTAAGTCGGAATATTTTGATGGGGTGGATTCCCGAGATCAGGAGCCACGCTAAGCTAAGTTTGTTGCGTAGACTCTGACCCCACCATTCGATCACGCAATTCCAGTCACCAGCATCATTTAGATTCAAAATTTGAACGTCCCCCAACGACTGAGGACGGTCCGCCCGGCTCGCTGGCTTCATCTGACCTTTGACGCCGCCGCTGCCACCAGCTGCAGGTCATCCGCGCTAGGAGCAAACAGCGAGCGCCGAAGCGGCTGAAGCCCATCTTGCCAGGGTGGTCAGATAAGTGGCGGCGAATTTGATTTTGACATGGGGAGTAAGATTTCGATCATTTCTGTTCACGGGGACGCAGCCAAACCTTCAGAAGGAGAGGGGTGGGGGGTAAACCAGTCATTGTTGACCCTCCCCCAAAAACCTACCCCTGAATATGAAAAACTCTATGGATTTTGTCTACTTTATTTTGTGAATGCCCCTTTGTAATATGTTTTTCTTTATATTATCTATTAATAAGCTGGATTAGACCAGAACCCTCAGGGCACTTAGAGAGGCCCCTTAACCAGGCAAGTATTAAGGATTTCGTCCGGGGAGGGCGCGCGGTGGCGCCTCAAAAGGGCCCCTTCCCGAGCGTTAAAAGGGCCAAACAAAATGGATGAAAAGGCACGTTACAAGGATGGCGAATGCAGTATGACAGGTATGGTGTAGGTCATACCGACTTTTAGAATCTGGAGTTAGCAAACTGCCATATCAGCTTTGAAACCAGCGACACCAATTTGGAACCAGCTATATTAACTTCAAATATTTTGCAAGGCTCAAGACCTGGAACTGTTAAATCTATTGCGCCGGCACGAAAATTTTGGTTTTATGCTCTGTATATGCATTCTTATCAGTGCGTCGCATTGCGTATTGTGCGGACATCTACAATTGTTTTTGTGCGTTTAAAAGTGTGTTAAAAAGTGCTAAAGCGAAATATCTTGCTCAACCATATAGAGCCCGGAAATTAAGTTATTAATATGTTCGGCGCATATAGGCATGGAGTGAAAATTCGTTTTTTATCGAATTGCTTCACCTCAGGAATGTGGGAACCGTGGGGGCAGTGGGGAAACTTGCCCCCCCCCCAACTTTGGAATTGCGGGGGCGACGCTTCCTTCAACTTTGGAGCTAGGTGTTAGCCTTCCCCCGTCTTATACCATTATTTGTTTACTCGGAGTTAGATCAACGCATTGTTTGCGAAAATTTGCTTAATTAAGTTTTGCAGAACAATCAAATTTGCTTCAATCAAAAGTTCCGTAACAAAGTTAGTTATGACATGGCCGTGATTTACTTTACCTTATTTGGTATTAACTGCTAATCGACGTTGGTCACGTGTTCTCTTCATTGTGATTGGTTGAAATAATGTGATGTCATGCGGCGGTCGACGGCGAGGCGGCCGGGCGAGCCACGAGGGAGCATTCTGGCTCAGGCGCTGATTGGGAGCGGTCTGCGATTCAGCCGCTGGTGTCTGGTCGTATGGAAGAACTCCGAGAGAGAGAGAGAGAGAGTGTAATAGGAAAATAGGAAATGACAACAACTCTTTTTATCAACAGACAACATCAGAGCCGATGTTATCGGACGCGGGGCGCGCCTGGTGGACCGAAATGATGGCTGACGTCGGCATGACTCGGACCGTGGGCGACCGGGTGCATCAAGAAGCATGTCCGGGGCATGGCTGCTTTGACACCGGAAGGCTGACGTGACACGAGGTCACTGACGCCACGCCACGTCACACGTCAGCAGCTGTGTCGCCCCGTCGCCTGGTCCGAAGTCCCTCGCTGCCGTTTAGCATCACCACCGACTACTCACGCGCCCCCTATCTTCTACACCGGCTACTCTCGCGCCATCTATCCACCACTTCTATGAACGATAACCAGACGCCCATCTAATCTTCTATCAACCTGCTACTCGCGCGCCAACATACTCTTCTATGAATGGCTATCATACGCCATTGTACCAGACAAAGACAAGATGAGTCCTGCGTGGACAGGTTACGTGTGCGGAAGTGGCGAAAAAGAGACGTGGTTATGAAAGGACCGGAATGTGGTGAAAGGACTGTGTAAATAGAGACTGTACGAGTGATAACGTTGAGCGGACAGAACAGGGGGGGGGGGGGGGGGGGGGGGGGGGGGAGGGGGGTGAACTGAAAAAAGTGATGAACTGGACTGAACATGTGTCGGTAAACTTTGTAAGTGTCGGTCGGTACAAACTTCGAAATTCAACGAGACCTTCATCAAGACATTAAACTTTGGGGAAAATGGGGACAGGGTAAAAGTGTATGCGTGTTTTTGAAACTGTATGTGTGATCTTTAAAAGTGTATGTGTGTTTTTCGAAAGTGTATGTGTGTTCTTTGAATGTTCCCCTAGCAAAATCGTTATATAGGTAGGCAGGAGTGCCCATCCTTTTCCATGTGACCCATTTACTTTAAGTACCTTTTTTATCGAGTAATAATTGAGACTAATCACGTTGGGTCACACCACTCCCTGCTATGTATTTTTTTTGTGTTTTTTTAGCAACCCACAACCAATATGTAGTAAGTTATTGCCCTGTAACCCATCAGACTGAATAGATATGCTAGTGACGTCCGAAGGATTACAGGCTAGTCAATATCGAGTATTATGGGGGCATTCATTTCTTATTTACACATACACGCTAAGTTAAACACACATGAACACAATAACACAATCAACACATCACACACACATTACACACACACACACACACACACACCACATCACTCACGCACACGCAAGCAAGCACACGCAACACGCACACGCAGCACGCACATTCATACAACTTTTCTCGACTTATGCATGCATACTTTTTCCCCGACCTTGACGACGAAACGTTGATATTATTATAACTAAAATGAGGAAAAAAAATCATAACCGATGCACCGAAGAAATATTCACGTCTTAAACATGAGTAACGTGTAACAATGTTTGTCATTATTCTAGCAACAGAGTCATGATAGGCATTTAGGAAATAGGTTCTAATAGCTTTCTTTAATGTTCGCTTATTTTTTGGAACTCATCAAAATTCCCTAAATAATTTAGCAAATAATTGTTTCCAATATTTTTGGAGCAGTTGCAAGATAAAGCACAACTATAGTTTGGTAGATGCAAATGGAACATAAAAATGTTTGAGTTAATCTTGTGTTTTTGTAAGGTTCAACAATACCTACACAAACTTGAAATTGATTAGGTAAGTTCTTATTGATGTGTGCTAATAAAATGATGATGCCTTTGTTCCTTAACTATTTCTGGGAACCTGAGTATTTTGTGTTTCATAAATATGGTGAAGAAGGTGCTTTTTTTTTTTATCAATTATTTACTGCTCGTTTTTGCAGTTCACAAGTTTATTAATGTTAGTTTCATAATTTGTGCCCCAAATCACCGCACAATAATTTAGGTAGGGAAGAATTAACGTATTGTATAGCAACAGAAGTTGCTGTGAAGAAAAGTAGTGCTTTGATCTTCCCATAACTCCTATATTACGGCTTATAACAGATGCTACACTACTTATATGACTACTCCATTTAAGATTTTCATCAATATGAACGCCTAAGTACTTAATGCATGTTTTCCTGGTGATTTGAGTATCATTTAATGTGATGTCAAGATCAAGGCTGGTAAAAACGGTTTCGGTGGCGCCGGACCAAGTCTGGCCGAAACAAAGCGGTCCCGTGACCCTGTGACCTGAAGGGACTTTCTGTGCTGGTTAGAGTCCCATTCTGCACGCTAAGGGCACTTCTCACTCACCAAGGGGCCCTTTCGGTGTAGCCAGGATCCCCTACGACCTGTCCAGGGAGCAAAAGTAAAAAAAAAACTCTGTGCAGAATGGTCTTATCGGCCCCGGAGCAAACTTGAAAAGGTATTTTTTGGCGCCCACTTTATGTATCATGTACGCACTTTTTACCAGCCCTGGTCAAGATCTGGCGTCACTGATCTTGAATATATTTGGTAATTTGTCTTCGCTGCATTTAGTGTTAATCTATTTACTTGGAACCACTCGTTTATTTTTATAACTAATTCATTCATCTTTGTTTGGAGCTCTTCAACATTTCTACCTAGAATACAAATTGCCGTATCATCAGCAAATAAATAAAAAGTACCTAGGTCTGTTGTGTTGCTGATATCATTAATATAAAGAATAAATAAAAGAGGTCCTAGAATTGAACCCTGTGGGACACCCATTTGTATCACTTGTTTCTTCGATATAATGTCATCTATTTTTGTCATCTGATGCATGTTATTAAGATATGACTCCATCATTTTGTAGAAATCCCCTCGTATCCCTATGCGGTGTATTTTTTCAAGAGAATTTCTAGCAAACTGTATCGAAGCTTTTTTTAAAAATCTAGGTATAAGGAGGCAAGGTTATTTCGTTATTTTGTAAGATTTGTAACTTCATCGTGCATATGCACAATCGCTATGGTAAGTACTGTTTGTGTTTCCTGAATCCAAAATTGAAAGGGATTTAGGATATCATTATCATTAAGTGAATGTCATTAATGTTATATGCATTATTTTCTCAAGAATTTTCGAAAATATTGGTAACAATGAATTGGTCTATAATTATTAAATTGATCTTTATCTCCTGTTTTGTAGATTAGTGTGTTCTTTGAAAAGAGTATGTGTGTTCTATGTGTTCTTCGAAAGTGTATATGTGTTCTTCGAAAGTGTATATGTGTTCTTTGAAAGAGTATGTGTGTTCTGTGCGTTCTTTGAGTGTTTGGCAGAGTCGTTATTTTATTACTTGCATGTCTTAGTAGAGTTCACATGACCAATATCGATTCGCAGAAAATGTCTTAAATCGCATGAAATTCCTGCTTAAGGACCTCGCGTTGTGTTGTAACAAAGTTAGTTATGACATGGCCGGATTTTACTTTTACCTTATTTTGCGTATTAACTGCTAAGCGGCGTGGTCCACGTGTTCCTCTTCCATTGTGATGGTTGAAATAATGTGATGTCATGCGGCGGTCGACGCGAGGCGGCCGGGCGAGCCACGAGGGAGCAGTCTGGCTCAGGCGCTGATTGGGAGCGGTCTGCGATTCAGCCGCTGGTGTGTGGTCGTATGGAAGAACTCTGAGAGAGAGAGTGTGTGAAAGTAAATAGTGTGGGAGAGCAATATAGCTGTGAATGTGACGAGTGACTCTAAATGGAAACTAGACTGAGACCGAACTGATCGATTCGACGACAACATTGTTACAGTTCAAAATAAAATAAAATAAACTGCATTGAATTTGGAACTGGTTTTGCGTCTTTCCATCTAAACAGTGGCACCGCACATTTGACCAGCGTAGCATGGAAATACTGCTCAGTGCTTAACCCTCGCCCTACGGAGGGGGGGGGGGGCTGACAGGTCCACCCCATAGTTTTTTCTTGAATAACTCTTTATAAATCCTGTGCATCTTTCTGAACTTTTCAATAACTGAGTATAAATTAATTATACGCACCGTGTCCAAATTTTGTTAAAAATGGTGACAGTGTTTTGGAGATAATGACGTTTTGATGACGTAATGTTCGTAAAAACGCGATAAATGATAAATCATAGCAAGTAGAGTTTTGCTGCAAAATGCAAACATAAAACATCAAAGTTGTAAAATAAAATTTTCTCACAAATGGCTGTTTCGGATTTTCATTTTTTATTTTTTACCCCCTAAAAGTAAGTTTTTTTTTAATCCACACAAAATCAAAATTTGCAAAAGTTGTTTAAAAAAAAAAAAAAACAGAAAGGAATAGATTTGTGAGACAACAGATGAAAAACAATACCAGCAAACAAAATTGTAAGCAATATTCTACATTTTTTGAATGAGTGATGGGTTCTAATGTAAGAAACTTATGACTTCATTTTTTTAATTCACTTTATTGACTTTTTGACAAGAATACGAACAAATAAGTACCTTTTAATGTATTCAGGAGGCCAAAAACTGGTCTAGGAACAATGCCTTTTTATTTGCATTATCATATTCTAAATTTTGAGGTTTTAGTTCCTGATGGCTATCCTGGACGTGATCGAGTCGTGGTTGCTAATGCTAATCGCGCCATAGCAATTATCATCGATGGTGAAGATTTCCGTGACCTAAGAGGTCAATAACAACCCCAGACCTAAAAATCGATATATGGGCAGATAGCCAATTCAAAGACTAACAACTCGACGCTAACCAAATCATTTTATTTGCATAACTTTATGAATCACGACGGCCTGAGCAGAATCACTATTTTTGGAAGTGGTCGATTTAGGATCATTCAATTGACCTGGAAGGTCACCTGTTGACCTGAAACAAAAAATAATAAACCATCAGATTCTTCACATGACAAGCAACATGCTGTTTTTTTTCGCGCTGCTCTATGTTGCTTGGTTTGGAAGTTAGCAGGGGGAGGCCTGTCAGGCCCTCCCCCCGCAGGGCGAAGGTGAAAAACGCTCCCGTAGGGCAAGGGTTAATACAGCGCACACCTGGTATAGGAAATGATTCTTCGTCGTAACGTTGATAGAGCTAATTCTTGGTCACAATCACGGTAGATCAAATAATCATGGTCACAATGTTGTTTGGAGGTAAGTGCTATACTTTTCATGAAATATTACTAGGCGCCACAGAGTAAATATCATTCAGTCTATTTGACATGAGGGTAGGTCACGGTGTTTTATTGTTGTTGATGTTTTTTTAGCAAAACGCGTCATCGTAGATNCATCTAATATACTCTTGAAACTTCGAAAAATATACAACTAAGATATTTCATCTTACTCTTGAATCTAGTATTCGTCCAACCTTTTCTCTTCTCCCGTTATTGGATACATTTCAAGACGGCGTCATATGCAAATTAAAATACTTTGTATATGCCCGCGAATGTCATCACGGCCGTGGCGGTCTGCTTTCTCGAGGCGAGTCGTGTGGCCTACGACATCTGAGCTGTAGCTCTGTCGGATATTTACATTTTGGTAGCCAGGCCTGGCTGAGCGAGATTACCTCTGGGAAGTTTACGAGGGCGGAAACGGATACTGATGAGGCAGACTTTTATAGTCGGGTTTGGGTCGTGACTTGGCGCATCGGAAGGTCATGTAATGAGTGTCCAGTGTATCGAGATCGGCATGGGTAGGACAGGGGGGGGGTCCAAAGCAGTGGCGCACAGCCGCTGAGACCGTCGGCAGATGCAGAATCAAATAAAACTGCTCAGAATGAATGACAGACACTGGAAATCAGCAACATCGCCACACAATTTTGAGTTGGGGGCCAGCCAGGCGTTTGGGGGCAGCCAAGTGTTTGTCCCACCCTTTCTCCCATATGGGCTAATGATAAAGTCCCACTCATCGGGGGGAGCGATCCTGGGGGTGGCCACATCCCTCCCATTCGGTGGCGACCCCCTGCTGAAAACGCTTCGACATGTGCGCGTGTAGGTGGAACGAACGTCAAAATATTCCGCTCAAACGACATCTGTGAGGATGAGTGGAATGTTTATCTCCCACATATGTGATCGGAATGTAGCATTGCTGCGCCTTCCTCGGTACCAATTCAGGCAAGGACGTCAGTAATCCACGACATCAGTCGTGTCAATTTCCCGCGGCAATTTGTCATCGACATGTGACCCGATATTACTGCGTCGTTTCCGATCAGCCAGGCGTGACTGATCGTGCCTTGAACTAAAAACTCAGCTTCCATATAGCGACAGCTGCGCTGTGTAAAACCACACATTCATCATCTGGAAGGGAGTCGCCCTTGGTGGAAGGGAGTTGATTGAAATAGCCGAAATGTTTTGATTCTGAGGAGGTGCATACTGCTATATAAGACAAGGAAGTTGACATAATGTGATTACTTTGGGGAAGGTAAAAGAGCACAATAGTTCAATGTTCCTTGCAAATTGTGTGTTTTATGAGCGACATTTCACATTTTCTTGCAGCGATAATTCATTTTCAGAGACAGTATAAGTGCAATGAAACGGTAATGGTCAGACTGCAATGAAATGAAAGCACCCCAGGTAGCACCTAATGAAGAGAAGCCTTGATATGCCTCTGGCCTCTTATAACACCCAATTAACTCGTTAATTATTCCCTAACCTCCTCAACGACACCTGGCAGGCTTCTTTGCATAACTTGTGTAACGTGAAACCCGTTTGTAATGTCCCTGCACCCCTGTCACAATGGTTTCCTGCTAGAATACCTCTTAAACCCGCGCACGGACGGGGGTCTGAGCCAACTTAGAACGGACGGGGGGCGGATAACCGCCCCCCAGAGATCTCGAAAACTACGCAACGTAGCGAGAAGCGGAAAACGACGGCGTTAGGTAGATCGTAACAAGTAATAGAGAAAGTACCTAGACAAATTTTGATCGGGTCAATATTATAGAGGTTACCAGAGGTAAAAACAGGTCAAATTTTCCCATATTTCGAGTAAATTGAGCACTGCTTCACATAATCCTGGCTAGCTCAATAATTAAGATAGAAGCATTCCAAAAAGCACGGAAATGCCCTTGAAACGCTCTCTGCAACCATGCCTTCATTTGAGATAGGTCAATAGGTGGGCTCCAGAGTCACAAATGTGCAAAATGCTTAATTTCTTGGAAAAGTGTTTGCTAATTAATTTTATTTATACACGCATATAGCAAGCAACGATTTCATCAAGGGAGGGGGCGGGGCGGGGTGGGGGTGTGTGGGTGGTGTGGGTGCGGGGTGGGGCGGGGCGGGTGGTGTGTGGTGTGGGAGGGTGGGTGGAGAGGTCATAGGTGTCGGTGATGGTGGAGCGCTATCAGGGGTGCGAGGAGGAGCTGGAGAGGGAGAGTGAGGAGGATAGAAGGGGGGGTGCGCGGGGAGGCGGTGGGGTGGGGGAGAGGGGGCGGAGTGTCGGAAGGTCAAGTCAAAATTTTATATCAATCGAGGAGCTCGACAAGAAAAAACAGAGATTAAGAAAACCATCAGCAACTCTACCTCAGTAGAGAGAAGCATTATGTACAAAAAAACCATCTGCCATTGGAGCGCATTGGATTTGACCTTCAAGAGTCACGAAAGAAAAATTACAACATGCAGTCTTTCTGCTAAGCTCCAAAATAATAGTGACAAGATGAAAAAACTGACCATATTTAGCCAGGCTTTGTTCGATTGGTGCGCCATTTCAATTTTCTCACAGTTAGACTTATAATGGGAGTCACAAATTGACATGGACCTCAGGTTACCGAATAAACAAATCCGAGATACCGAACTGTAGATACCACTGGCCTTATTACACACTGTGAGTTTCAAACTGTTTGGTTCACCACTGTGGCTTCGGCAAGATGTCAAACTTCCAAAAACGTGACTTTAGGTCAGGTCATTTAATGTGACCTGACAACGTGACCTTGAAAGTTAGGAGGTTCAAATGTCAGAAATTGTATGTAATTGATGTCAAAATAGCTATGCAAAATTTGGTACCGCTACGCGCCACCGTTTTTCCGTTACTTCTGAAAAACCTCCGGGGGGCGAATATCCACCCCCCGTCCGTGCGCGGGTTAATATGGTGTTTGTGTTACAATTTGCTGAAGTGTATTGTTCAATATGAAATAAGGCCTTTGCCAATTGTGCTGACTTGCTGGCTGTCCAGAAAAATCGTTCGTTTTATCGAATTATATAAGTGATTCATAACCCTTTTTGTTTCAGGTTGCGCTTTCGTCAAGTTCTCGTCACACCAAGAGGCGCAGACGGCGATCAATAGTTTACATGGGAGTCAGACGATGCCTGTAAGTGTTTACCAAACGCCCCTCACCCTCCCCACCCTGACGCCCCTTACCCTCTCAACTGACGCCCCTCACCCTCCCCACTGACACCCCTCACCCACCCCACTGACACCCCTCACCCACCCCACTGACACCCCTCACCTTCCCCACCATGACGCCCCTCACCCGCCCCACCCTGACGCCCCTCTCTCTCCCCACTCTGACGCCTTACCCTCTCAACTGCTGCACCCCTCACCCTCCCCTCTGGACGCCCCTCACACGGCCCACTGGACGCCCCTCACCACTCCCCACTTGACGGCCCTCACACTCCCCACTGACGCCCCTCACACTCCCCACTGACGCCCCTCACACTCCCCACTGACGCCCCTCACACTCCCTACTGACGCCCCTCACACTTCCCACTGTCGCTGCCACCTGCCTGTGCTCGGCCACCAAGAACTTGTGCCCACGGTCCCCCTTTACCAACCCTACCCCCGCTCCGTGCCAGGCCCTGCGTCAGCTAGAAGCCCAAACTATCCGGAATCCGGAATGAGGCACCCCGCACAGCTCTCGTTCATTTTCATCTAAGACGGCGTCAGCCTGTGAATCGTTACCGGCTCCCCACCGCGCCGTCCACAGGCCAACAAACAGAACTGGCCCGGCGGCGGGGCAGGGGCAGAGAGGGGGGGGCGGATACTGCTCTGTCTGCTGCAGGCACCAGGAGCTGGCGCTAAGCTGTCGGGAAGAGGAGTAAAGGAGCGCTGTTGAAGGAGGTTGTGCAGCCACGGAGGATGCTTGAGCTGTCACCGCCACCGCCACCGCCACCGCCACCGCCACCGCCACCGCCACCGCCACCGCCACCGCCACCGCCACGCCACCGTCTCCGTCTCCGCCTCCGCCTCGCCTCCGCCTCCGCCTCCGCTTCCGCTCCGCCTGCCGCCCTCCGCCTCCGCCTCCGCCTCCGCCTCCGCCTCCGATCTCCGCCTCCGCCTCGCCTTCCGCCTCCGCCTCCGCCTCCGCCTTCCGCCTCCGCCTCCACCTCCCGCCTCAACGCTGCCGCTGTCGTCGTCGCTCCCTTCTTCCCTGAAATAGAGCGAAGGCAGTGACGGGGCGCGCGGCGGTGGCGGGGCAGAATTAGTGGCGCTCATATAGGAGCGGCCGGCTGCGGTGGCTGGGTCCGCCGCCACTGCAGTGACTCGTTACGCGCACCAATGGGTTGCGTCGCGCCGTGAAATTTGGACAGCGTCGCCGGCGTCGTTCCTCCTTCCGTGTGCGACGCGGCCGGACCACAAATAGGGTTTTCGACGGTGTGATGATCCGTTTTTGCTGTACGCTGCTGTCTGCTTTCCGAGGGACGCGGAGTGATGTCAAAACATACCATGGCACTTAACAGTCATTTTAGCTGTGTGATGGCTTACATTGAGTTCGCTTTTTTGTGGAGAAGGTAGCCGGTGCAGTCGCGCAGATTTTTCCTACCGCTTTAAAAAAAAAAAAAAAAAATGAAGGGTATTTATCAGTCGGTAATGTTTGTCATTGTGACACACGGTCTCCTACTCGCTGTTCAGGCATGTTGAGAATATCTGGACATGCTGAATACTTCACTGTAGCCACAGTCGCCAATGGGCTGCAATTTTAATATAATGCGTCACGTATTGTATTGTAGAGAATGATTGGCATACGCTACTGAAATAAGTGTCTCGATTCTGCTGCATTGAAGCTTTCGCCACTCAATATCCGACCGGAAAAAGTGTTTAACAAACATTGCATTTAACAGAAAGCACACAATCACCATGAATAAGCATTCGCGGGCTCCCACTTCAACGAAGAAGTCCGTCCTGAATCCGAGCCACCCGCCTTACCCAGACGGCTGGACACTTTCCATTAGCCGCCTTTGCAACCAAGCCACTCCGCGACGACGTAGCGGGGGCCGGGCGGGGGCCGGGAGGTGGACCGGGCAGGGGCCGGGCGGGGGCCGGGCGGGGGCGGTGGGCCGCGCCCTGCCCCCGTGCTGAACTTCGCCCTGCACTCTGCCGCCGCCCCGCCTGCAATCAATCTCCTTTTGAAGCCAGATCAAAGTTTGCGCGGCCCGGCAGCGTGGCGCGGCTGCGCGATACTCTGCCAATCTACCGCCCGCCATTAGAAAGGTCTGTGTCGGCCCGCCGCCGCCGCTGCCGCTGCCGCCACCACCACCGTGGCGCGGTGCGGTGCGGCGTGGCTGGGCAGTTTGAATGGCTTATCAAGTGGATAACACGGCGGAGAGCGGCGGCCCACTGCGATCGGCATTCAGAGCCGGCGACCGGACGTAAACACAAAACGTGCGCCGAGTCTGAAGCGAGTCGCGCCGCCGCCGCTGGGCAGGGCAGGGGTCAGCCCGGCCTGCCGCCGGGGTCACTGGCTCGAGGGGAGGGTAGGGTCGCAGGGAGGGGGGGGGGCTGATGGCCGGCTCAGCGACGTGGTCAGTCCAGCTGGAATTCAAAGCCGGGCCCCAGCAGGCGCGCCAGTACGGTCCGGCACGTCTTAGCCGGTGAAATGGGTCGGACGTGACGCTCATGGTACCGGCCACGTGATTTGTCTGTGCTTGACGCCGCTGGAAAGGGCTTCACTGGCAGGATAAAAGGCTTCACTAGCCGGATAAAGCTGTTTTTACTGGAAAAATTGCAGTGTTGCTTGTGTTTGACAGTGTAGTTGGGTTTGAGGTGGTTTACAGATGCTTTAGCATTTTGTGCTGTGCTAGAATTGTGCTATTCATCAAATTGTCACTGTTAACGACATTTTTAGCACTCACATCCAGTGCTTCATTGCATCAGCGTTTTAATCAAGTAAATGAGGTTGCAATTACATGTACATTTAATCCCTCACACTATTCAATAGTTACCGTAAAATCGAAACCGCCAAACTGCGCAGTGCGCCGCGCCGCCATGAATATGTAGTGGTGCGCCACAAAAACACTATGTATCCGCCATGTAGCTGGGGTTAGCCTGACTCGGCTACACTTAGGCACGACACGTACAGTGTAAACCCTATACCGTCGGCATGCTGGACGCATTGATTGGCCATTAGCGAACACGGCGCAAGTTCAGCATGCAAGCTAATCAAGCGTATCGGAACCGGCACCAAGCCGTGCTTTGCCAGACATGACCTTTACAGCTCTATAGTACACAGCGTTCGATGCGGCACATGTAATATGTTATATTGACGCTCTCAAGAGGGTATGAATTGGAAATCAGCGTGTATTTTTAGTTTTGCGGTTTTATTTGTTACGGTTACGGTTGTATTTGTTCGTGACTTAGGCAAACATCTAGAAGGAGAGGAAAACTCTAGGATATTGCTGGCTTGCTATTATTATGTAGTGTTGAATCGGTGCCGACCGTGCCATTTAAAAACTAGTAGGTTCTTTCATTTGCATTCACTATTGAGTTTGAGGTGTCTTTGTTCTGTGTCCTGGCCCCTGTGACCTGCACCTTCATGGACCCCAGAACATGTGTCTCAATCGATCGAATGTGGATGGATACCCGCAGGGACATGTCGCGAAAGTGAAATGGAAGCTAATTTGGCTTAATTTGGTGGGGATAATGCCGCTCGACCCGCTTAAAAATAACATAGTCCCAATCATGTAGAGAATGACACAGAAATTGGTGGAACAAATTGGGCTATGACACGCGTGACGACTTTGGAGCCCCGAGCCACTGATGAGTCGGCGCTGCAGGAAAAATAGCCTCCAACAGCAGTTACTATCCCTGCAAACAAACTGAAGGAAAATACATGCCCGGTATCCGACACAGGCTTGTCGTGTGTGTGTGTGTGTGTGTGCGTGTGTGTGTGTGTGTGTGTATGTGTGTGTGTGTGTATGTGTGTGTGTGTGTGTGTGTGTGTGTGTGTGTGTGTGTGTGTGTGTGTGTATGTGTGTGTGTGACATAAGGTAGGAAATTGGCGACTGATAGGACAAAATCGATCTGCAAAAGGCATTGGTACTATAAGGCGAAGACGAATGGTTGCGAAAAGTATGATTGATGCTTGATTCCTTCGACAATTTTTTGTACTTCGTCATAATTTGAGTTACATCGATAACCTATACCATAGATAACAGTAGATAACCATAGATAACAGTAGATAACAGTAGATAACAGTAGTAGGTCTACTGTTATCTATGCCTATACATATATCTAAATGTGTGATACTGTTCTCGTTATAAGCAAAACAAGTCAATTATGCTTGCACTGGTTGCGGCTTGGTCATCGTGTGCAGCACAAACAACCTAATTATTCGCGTTGTTGTTATGCTTGAAGCTGTATACCAGAACAAATTATAGGTTAGTCCTGTTTGCTTTTAATTTCAGGGCTCACGTTTCCCGATAAACGAATATTTTGTGTGCTATTATAAAACACGCAAACAAGATTGACTTCCACAAACCTAGTGCTGCAAAGTTGAGGTATTACTTTGCCCGGTTTCAACAAAGACCTGGCTAATTTGTCGACAGACTGCGCCGGCTCAGCCGCACCAATCCTGTCTTGGAACAGTGTGCAGCAGCTGACGCCAATTACAGTGGTGCAGAACGCTGTGCCGGCGATCTCGAGCGGCGGCCGTCTTTCAATGAGCCTGTCCCAACTTGCACCGGAGTTGAGCCGGCGCAGGTGATTTCGCTCCACTCGGCTGTAATCCGGGATCGTAAAGGCGAAACGGTTTACAAGACGGCTCTCTCTGTATAGAACATGCCGCTTCTGGCCGCCCTAAAGGTGGAACGCGTCCACTGAAAGCGATTAAGGGTATAGTGCTATTTCCCTCCCACCAGCAGTATTGTTTGCCTTTGGCGCGGTAGTACAACTACGTGCGTACACATTGTCAGTCAGGTACAGCACTAATATCTCCCAGAAGAGTTCATATATGCAAACACTAGCTACCAGTAACAACACATTGTTTTCCATTGCTGTTTGGATGTTGCCGTTTGGCAACATCCAAACAGCAATGGCAATGGCAATGGCAACGTTTACGATCTTGCCATTATCATTGAGTTCTCTCTATACATTCCAAGAGCCTCGAAAGCGGAACTTTCCAGTAAGTTACACCATGCGAGCAATGACCTTAATAAATGGGATGACGCCAGGCGCAAAGTTTACGGTGTGTGTGCATTCTGAGCAACTTCTCTCTCCAACAATGACATTTACCGGCTGCACCCTCCTTCCGTACTCTGCTCCAGCGCTGTCCGAAGGGAGCATCTAATCTAGCCGCTCGCGGTCACGTCTCCTTCCTATGACAGGGAGCATCGTCTTGTCGACGTGGTGACGGCCGATGGCTCCCTCCCGCTAGCAGGGGGGACCGTCTAGCCTGATGTTATCCTCTCTGGCAGGGAGCATCATCCAACATAATGTGTTATGTGGCAGGGAGCATCATCCAACATAATGTGTTCTGTGGCAGGGAGCATCATCCAGCTTGATGTGTTTTGTGACCGGGAGCATCATCCAGCTTGATGTGTTCTGTGACCGGGAGCATCATCCAGCTTAATGTGTTCTGTGACCGGGAGTATCATCCAGCCTAATGTGTTCTGTGACAGGGTGCACCGTCTGATGTACAAATGTTCCGCTCTGCCGGCAGGGTGCATCGTCGAGTCTAGTCGTCAAATTCGCCGACACGGAGAAGGAGCGACAGCTGAGGAGAATGCAGCAGATGGCCGGCAACATGGGACTGCTGTCGCCGTTCGTCTTCAACCAGTTCGGCACCTACGGCACCTACACACAGTTCGTCGACAGCGTGAGTTGCACCGCCGAGCCACGATGCGGTATTCACGTACGTTGTTCAAACAGTGTACAGCTCCAGCGAGGACCGGCTGTTCCCTATAGGCTTGCATGCATATCGGGTTCATACGGGAGTTAAGGTTTAACGTGTTTCAAGTTTGGCTGCATTTCAATGTTTGTCTTCGATACACAGGCATTGAGTTTTCGACATTTTCTTGAAGACGAATGCTACGCGTGAGCTTAGGCGTGGCAACGGCTGAATATCTCACGCCGGACGTTATTTGTATCAAACGCGTATAGCAAATCAACAAACGGCACGATGCCTTCGTCATGTGGCAAAAAAACTTCACCACATCCACCCTTTGGACCTCTATGGCGGTCGATGTCTGTCCCCGCGTTTCTCCGATGTTCGTCTGCGTCTGTCACTGCGTTCTCGGACGACCGCGGGGGCAGCAGCAGCGGCGGACTCTCAGGTCCCTCGCGAACCACTGCGGACCGCCTCAGGCAATAAAACGCTGCAAAATCGATGCGACTGCCCACAAAAACGCGGCCCCGAGTGGTGTTAGTGCGTTCGCGCGGCGAAAAACGCCGCGTCACCCCCGGTCGGCTGATCTGTTTCGGAGCCGAACGCCTCAAAACGGCTCACAGAAAAGTCAGCGAGGCGACCGACGAAGGCCGAGACGGGGCTGAGACGGGGCTGAGACGGGGCCGAGACGGGGCTGAGACAGGGCTGAGACGGGGCTGAGACGGGGCCGAGACGGGGCCGAGACGGGGCTGAGGACTGGCCCGATACAGGGCTGAGACAGGCCGAGACGGACTGAGACCGGGGCTGAGACGGCGGCTGAGACGGGGCTGAGACGGGGCTGAGACGGGGCTGAGCGGGGCTGATGACGGGGCTTGAGGACGGGTTCGACGGCCGAGATGACTGCCGAGGCGACGCCAGCCGAGAATGGGGGATAGCTGAGGCGGAGCGAGTCAGGACAGCATGACGGTGGCGGCGACTCGAGCTGAGACGAGTCGAGACGGGGCGGCGAGCTGTAGATAAAGCGACAGAACAGGCTGGATACAGCTGGGAATGTGATGGGTATTGTGTGTGGGGCGTAAAGCCAGGATTTGTGATGTGAATGTGTGCGAGGAGGCGTTTCTCCCGGCGTCATCTCAGGATGCAGCACTGTTGGGTGTAAATAATGTAATGTAACTGCGCTCGGTATTCAGCCAGTATTCCGGTGTCTGTGGTTGCCGAGTCTAACGGTGACTGGTGACTTACGCTGGTGTGTCGGACTGTTGATGCAGCTGGTATGTTTACCTGTACGAGCGACGAGCGTCAGTCTGACCTGCGGCTGCCGTCCGTTGATCTGACGTCATTGTGTGGCTGGCTGTTACAGCAGCAGCAGGCGGCGCTGATGGCAGCTGCCCAGGGAAGCTACATGAGTCCGATGGCGGCCCTCACACAGCTGCCGCAAGGTACTCTAACCAACGGAATACCCACCACCATCGTGTCCACCTCTAACGGTCAGTATCCGAATACCCACCACCATCATATCCACCTCAGTCAGTATCAGAGTACCCACCACCATCGTGCCCACCTCTAACGGTCAGTATTATAATATCCATCACCATCGTGTCCACCTCTAACGGTCAGTATTATAATATCCATCACCATCGTGCCCACCTCTGACGATTAGTATGAGAATGCCAACCACTATCGTGATTCGTTCCCACCTCTAATGGTGAGTATCAGAATACCCATCACCATCGTGCCCATCTCTAATGATCAGTCGCAGAATAACCACCACCATTGTGCTGACTTCTATAATGGTCAGTATCAGAATGCCCACCACCGTAGTGCCCACCTCTATTGTCATTATGAGGGCTCTCATGCATGCATACTTTGTTGCGTTGACCAAGCTTCTAATATCCCATCAACCAATGCCAGTTTACGGACACAATTAAATGACATCACATACCAGGGACGTAGCCAAGGGAGGCCACGGGGGCCATGCCCCTTCCGAGTCAAAATAAATTAACACTAGAAACCCACCTCACCCCACCCCACCCCACCCCACCCCACCCCACCCCACCTCACCCCACCCCAAGCCACCCCACCTCACCCAACCCCAACCCACCCAACCCTCACCCCACCTCATCCCACCCCACCCCATCCTACCCCTATGGAGCACGTCTCACGCTGGCACTGCTGGCCACCACAGCGACTTCCAATAAGCCGTAACCTCGCCCCTCCCCTCCCTCCTACCCAGCCTCCTATTGTGCGCGATATGGATTTTTGGAGCCATTCGTCCCCTGCTGCCGTCAGAATCGGGTCGGATCGTGGAGAGAAAAGAGACAGTGACTCTGGATAGAAAGTCTGTACGTTTAGTTTGTTCCTATACTGTACTTAGAACTATAGACCTGTATTATTTACCATGTAAAAATATCCTTTGCCGACTTGGCTATTTTACCATTACGCTGCAAACACTAAATGTTAGCGATATGAACCTCATATTTAAGTTCATGGGCCGTGCACGTGCACGAAACGAGCCGCTAAAAACATTTAATATTTGCTCACATCTACCTTCAGGCACGCGAAGTGTCAAGCGTCGAGTTTGCTTGCTTGGACAACCTTTATATCCTATTACTGAAACATTATAGTGCCTTTGTCCCCTTTCCTTCCCATCTGAGACGTCGTCTCATCTGGTCGCCGGCGTCCTCGACCGTCTTTGTCTCTTCCCACCGAGCGCGGCAGGGAATACAATATCGCCGGGGCTTTTATTAAACGCCGGCGAAATGTGCAAAAGTCTTTGAAACAAAGCTCATGCAATATTTATTGGCCGCCTTACCTTGGCAAATTTGAATATCAAAGGACGGGGTCCGCGCGGCGTGTAAAGAGGCTCTGAAGGGCCGAGTGCGGCGGAGAGCCGTCACGTGATACGGGCCGCGAGTCGAGGGACACCCTCAGACATCCTGGCTTCGCCGCTTACAACTGGTCGTTCGCCAGCGGGCTAACTCCAAATCCGTTGCTGTAGTTTATGTGTCGTGGCACGACCGTCTCAGATTTCATTGAGTAGGAGTAGAATCTGGTGGAAAACATATTGCACAACTACTTACACGGAGCCTAATTAATTCACGCTCATGGAGCAGCATATTCAAAGCATTTACTTATCGGAAACTCCGAAGAACTCTTACTTGTGGAAACATTTAAGCGTTTTTGCATAATTCCTCTTATTAAATATAAACTAAAATTGTTTCAGTTGAATACAGACTCTGTCAATATATTTGTACTTGATAGAAGAGATGAGCAGTTCCGTCGGCTCGGTCCTCCGTGAAACCCACAAGATCTGACTGGCCGCGGTGCCTCGAGACAGCGCTGATTGGCTGCGGTGGCCCGTGACAAGGAAGCCCGGGCGACTGAGCAGAGGAAGCCCGGGCGACTGAGCAGTTCCGCCACTGCACGACCCCGGCCACCTCACGACTCAGCAATCAGCGGCGCTCCTCGCTGGCTCCGGCTCGCTCGCGCTGACCCGGAGGTAGCTCTCGCCGCCAGCACGCCATTCGACTTTTCCGTTAACTCCCCGGCGCTGGTGATTTGTTCCAGCGAAATCGGACTACTGACGAGCACAAGTCGTCGATTGTCTCCAGGAAACCGCCATGGCCCATGTGTCCGCCTTTGATTCTGCTCTCCCCTCCCCGACCTTCTTCAAATCCCGGAATTTTACACCATGCTGAAAACCAATTTAGTGTCGCATAATTGTGTCCAACAGTGCATGAAGCCCGCGTAAGTTAAGCGCCTCGTATGGAGGTTGTTAACCTCAGCAACTGGTGCTTCGATTTGGTGGCCTATGCACATTGCACAGTGCACAGCGCTGAGAAATGTCAACCTTCGCCTCCTTTGAAAACGTATAGCGCCTTTGTCCCATCCTCGTCTCACTGACTGCGGCGGTGCTGGTCTGCGTTCCTCCGTAGTTCGCACCTGCCCTGGCTCCTCTCATCGCAGTGTCGTTGTGTGTTCCTGGTAGGTCGCACCTCCCCTGACCTCTCTGACGGTGGTACTGGTGTGTGTGTGTGTTCTTCTGCAGGCTCTGCACCACCAAACGGCGTGATGCCCAACATGCCGTCACCGACCATGTCGACGTTCAGCGTCGGAGCGCCACCCTCGTCTCAGCAGCCGGTCGTCTCCGAGGCGGGCGTCTACACCAACGGCCTGCCACAGTCCTACCCAACCTGTGAGTGCCAGTCATAAGCATCCTATCCGATCTGTCAGTGTCACGCGCTGTCTAAACCTGCGGCCGCTCTCTTACTTGGGGCTAGTTGGGAGAGTCAAGCATCAGCTGGG
Source organism: Semibalanus balanoides (assembly GCA_014673585.1). Taxonomy (NCBI): domain Eukaryota; kingdom Metazoa; phylum Arthropoda; class Thecostraca; order Balanomorpha; family Balanidae; genus Semibalanus; species Semibalanus balanoides. Next base: position 42,201 of record VOPJ01009658.1, read on the forward strand.
GCTGCATCCTTTCTGAGAGTGGCTGTCAAACAGCTGAAAACACATTCCTCACCTCTGAGTTCTAGCTGGTTGACATCAGCTCAAAATGTGTTCTCCTATCTTAGGGTGTACCACCAATTACAATTGTGTAAATGCTTCACATGTTTCTTAAAAAGTGCGCTCAATTTCATTGTGTGACTGCAGAAGAAGTCATGCTGCGTATTTATTGAAGATATGCTACGCCATGCCGAATACGTTAATGCATGCAACTGAACATGTTATAATATTAAACAAGCTCAACTCAGTTGGAAGGCGCACGTTGTCACATGAACTACAGTTCATATGCCATAACCAATGGACAATCTTGACTCCACGAGCCAGAGACATAACTATCAAACTTAACGACGCCAAACACAATAAACACTCGACATCTCCAAACTGCCTTGGTATCCACAGTGTCACGTTCTTGCCGTATGTGACAACTCGCGACATCCGTCCAAACGTTTCCGATGTCTTCCGAGAGAAATCGTTTCGGACAAGGGCACAGTTCCGGCGTGTTGTTCAGCGTGTTGTCCAGTGTTTTGTCTGACTCTGGCCTGATGTCCAGTGTGCTGTCTGACCTGATGTCCAGTGTGCTGTCCGGCATGATGTCTAGTGTGCTGTCCAGTGTGCTGTCTGGCCTGATGTATAATGTGCTGTCCAGTGTGCTGTCCGGCCTGATGTCCAGTGTGCTGTCTGGCCTGATGTCCAGTGTGCTGTACAGTGTGCTGTCCGGCCTTATGTCCAGTGTGCTGTCCGGCCTGATGTCCAGTGTGCTGTCCGGCCTGGATGTTCAGTGTGCTGTTCCGGCCTGATGTGCTGTCCGGCCTTGATGTCCAGTGTGCTGTCCGTGCTGATGTCCAGTGCTCTCGTGTTCGGCCTGATGTTCCGTGTGCTATCCTAGGCCTGTGTCCAGTGTGCTGTCCGGCCTTTACCTGTCCTGTGACTCGCTCCCCGCCGTGACTGTCCAGTGGTGTGTCTTGCCTGATGTCCAGTGGTGCTGTCCGGCCTGATGTCCAGTGTGGCTGTCCGGCCCTGTTATGTCCAGTTGCTGTCCGGCCTAACTGTCCAGTGTGCGTCCGGCCGTGGATGTCCCGCTGTGCTGTCCGGCCTGATGTCCAGTGTGCTGGCCAGTGTGCTGTCACGGCCTGACTGTCCAGTGTTGCTTGTCCGGCCTGATGTCCAGTGTTTCCGGGCTGATGTCCAGTGTGCTGTCTGGCCTGATGTCCAGCTGTGCTGTCCAAGTGTGCTGTCCGGCCTGATGTCCATGTGTCTGTGCCGGCCTGATGTCCAGTGTGCTGTCGCGGCCTGATGTCCAGCTGTGCTGTCCGGCTGATGTTCCAGTGTGCTGTCCGGCCCTGATTCCAGTGTGCTGTCCGGCCCTGATTGTCCGTGTGCTGTCCGGCCTGATGTCCAGTGTGGCTCGTCCGGCCTGATGTCCAGTGTGCTGTCTGCCTGATGTCCAGGTGGTGCTGTCCGGCTGATCGTCCAAGTGTGCTGTCTGGCCTGATGTCCCGTGTCTGTCAGTGTGCTTCCGGCCTTATGCTCCAGTGTGCTGTCACGGCCTGACGCTCACACGTGTGCTGTCCGGCCTGATGTCCAGTGTGCTGTCTGGCCTGATGTCCAGTGTGCTGTCCGGCCTTATGTCCAGTGTGCTGTCGGGCGTGCTCAGACAGGAGTTGAGGGCACGCACCAGCGGCGTGGCCGGCTGTCATCCGGCCGCAACTTATCGGTATGGCGCGGCGCTATTGGGGCGTGCCGCTCGAAAGTTGCCCAAATCAATACGGAGTGGCGCGCTGGGCCAGCTCAGCCGGCCGGCTCGAGTCCCCGACAAACACGGCCGCCGCGAGGGTCCACCGCCGGCGGCTGCCGCTCGACTGCTGTCGGCCAGAGGTCTGCAGGAGGGAGCTAGGAGCAGGAGGCAGGCTGGAGGCTGAGGCTGCAGGAGAAGCAACACCAGAGAGACACCCTGAAGGCTGGGGGAAGGAGACCCTGACGTCGTGGTCTACAGGAGCAGAGGGTGGACGACGGGTTATGAGATCGGCTCAAGCTGCGGAGAAGGCAGATGTAGAGGCAGCGGACTGGAGCCGGGAGTCGGGAGCCGGGAGCCGGGAGCCGGGAGCCGGGAGCTGGGAGTCGGGAGTCGGGAGTCGGGAGTCCGGGAGTCGGGAGTCGGGAGTCGGGAGCCGGGAGCCGGGAGCTCGACCCCCTGGAGCAGGCTCCAGTCGACTAGCGTGACAGGAGCGAGCGAATGTGGCCGGTTTCGAGGCCGGTGTGTCCCGCGGGAGAAGACGGGTGGTGTCGGGGGACACAGAATCCTGTTAGAGCCAGACAGCGACCAACTGGCCCGTTTGGAGAGGCTCGGAGTGCCGTCCGGGGCGCCACCTGCTCTCAGTAGAATACTGTGACCTTGACCGGACTGGCGGCGCTAGCTGCCACCGTATTGACGTTGGAAGAGACTCGCAAACTTTGATGGTCAGAGTCATATGCCATGATACTCTGGAACATAGGTCAAGTTTATGAGGGGCTTTTCCGAAAATTAGATCCATTCATGTGTGAATAGAATAATATTATTTAAATCCCTCAAGATGGTTGTAGAATACATTTTTGCAATAATAATCCAACCATTCAGGTAACCGAGTTCGTCTTATCAGAGTTAACGCTTGAGAAAATGGTGCACTGCACAGTCGAATAACATTTGGCCAAACACCGTTTGAGCTGTGAAATATCAGCTGGGCACAGCGCTGGTGCTCTCCTACAGCGTAGTCCGAGACGACTTTTGGACTGGTCGACCTTCTACGACCGTCATGGGCGTGTTCTGACGGGCGAGCTCGCTCTCTGAAAGGTCAGAGGTGAGGCGGAGGCCGGTCGACGGTCGGTCGTCGGCCAGTCGCCGCCGCCGCCGCCGCCGCCGCCGCCGATAAGGTAACGAGCGTCGGAGGCGGCGGCGGCCAGTCGGACTCTAACGACACCCCGCCCAGTCGTGGTCACGTGCTTCCCTCCTGATTGCAGTGTTATCGTCGCCGGCCTCGATGAACGGGGAGGCCTCGATGCAGCCAGCCGCCTACCCGGGCATGCCGTACTCGGGAGTCGGTAAGTTCGCCCCCGCCCCCGCCCCCGCCCCCGCCCCCGCCCCCGCCACCGTCGTGGTAGGGAGGGCCCGCACATTACGGCCGTTACCGCTGGCAATGGTGCGACCCACACCCTGTTGCTTGAGCTCACTTGTTGGTCGGGACGTGGAGCTGTCTCTGTCCCCCTCCCTCCCTCCGGTGCTCACGCACGGGCTGACTCCCTGTTCAGCAGGGTTGGTGTCGTTTGGGGCGTCGGCGTGGGATATCACTGTTCAATGTAACCATTACCGAGATATTCCTGAATATCATCTAAGGATAGGCTTTCTCTTTGTCACCCTTTTGAATTCCCTTGCATGTGTTGCACTTGTCAAATGTAGGTAATTAGCATTATTATACTAACATGTTATAATATTTATTAACATACAGGCATTGGTCTTCTCCAAAAAGACGTCCGACGTCCTTAAAAGAATATGCGAAAAAGTGGTGTTTTCTTATGACATCCAGTTAGCCATTGCAGCTACATCATAGCCAAATATAAACAAAGCCCCGACCGTATCAGTCAAAAATGTATAACTCGCTTACAGAACACCGATTCCTGTGTTTTACACCTTTCAACTTCACAATTATGTGATATTTTAATTTAGCAATCTATAAAGATGTTGAGTCTGACCGTCCCTTTAACATCTTGCCCTGATGCGTTCTGGCATTCTGAATCAGCTGTATATTGGCTGCCGAGTGATTCCAATGTATGCATCACACGCTGCGCCGCCGGCATATAGATGGCGTGCATAATGCGTCCGTCTTCCTGTACCGGGTGCGGTCGGCCGGCGCCGACCGCCTCTCCTATGCATTTCACAGCGCCATCCCATACATTATCGGCCGCTGCTGTATTCCATTTGGCCGACTGATTGGCATTAGAGAGCGATGATGTGGGGAGGGTACTGCGGATGGGGCTGGTGCTGCGGTGTCGGCCACTGAGACTCACGTCATGTGCTAGCTCACGTATATGTATAATGTTATACATGATGTGTATGTATGTGTATGTATGTGTATACTATAGTCTATATTCATCTCTTAGGCTTAAGTCTTATCCTGGATTACAACTACTTATTATATATATTATTATATCACCTATCCATCTATATATATCTCCTTCTAAGGCAGATATCAATTGACCGTAATTGGCAGCTTTCTGGCCTTCAGAGAGTTTCCTGTTGAGTTTTTGAATCTTATTGACGTTTGTTTCTCTCATCGTCGCATCTCCGGTAGCAGTTTAAGAGATTCTACGTTAAGTTAAGTTAAGTTAAGTTAAGTTCTTAAGTTAAGTTAAGAGAGAGATTAAGAGAGAAGAGAGAGATTATATATATAAATATATATATATATATTTATATATATATATAATATATATATATTTATTGCTTACCTCCTACAACGTATACATCGTCTTGCCTTAATTGAATAGCCGCACTTGCGCTCGAACTGTCTATTAGGTGGCAAACAACATTACGCTAATCTGATCTAGCTTAACGTGAAAATGCTGCTATAGACGGCAATTTGTCATGCCTTTGACTGACCGTGGCTCCTCTACTCTTTGTTTCAGCCGCCTTCCCTCAGCCGTACCCGCCGATTGTGACGCAACCTCCACTGATTCTGCCCCGGGAAGGTAGGACACCAAATACATGGTAGAGGGTGCTTACTTGATACTCTCACCCGCACCATGTCAGCCCCTCCCATCTAAAAAACAACAACTCTCGGCTAAAGCGTGGGAGTGCGTAGGAATTTCGGTCTTATATGTACCCAAACGTGGCCTCAGTCCAGGGAAGAGCACAAGGCCCAAACACGGACATTGGATTCCGTTTCTTCTGCTCCAGTTCCAGAGATTTATGGGCTCGCTATTGTGACAGTGCCGGACCGGTCGAAGCTTTTTGTCCCCCTCCGGGCGTCCCCCACCACCGCCACGAATCTCTCCATGTTTCGCTAGCGCCGCGCACTGGATAGGAACTGCTCAGATCGAACGCGCTATTATTCCGCTATCTCCTTCCCGAGAAGTCGTCAGGGTGTACGCTGGCACCCGCATCGCTCCCTCCCTACTCATTTATTCTGATGACCACCGAGCCCCCCCCCTCCCCTCCCCTCACGCACCCTCTCTGCCAGTGGAAGGCGCGGATCCCTCGAGAATATCCCTCTGTAGATGTCGTGTCACACGGGGCTACGTCTGTCTGTGAAGGCGGTCAGCGTCCCGCTGAGACTTTCCATGACGTTCTGTCCGGGGCCGGTGGTGTCAATATTGCAGCGGTGCAGCGTTAAGTCGCTCTATGTCTGCAACAGTGGCCCTTTGTTCCACCGATCGGTCGCTTGCGAGGCCACGTTGGCGGTGGCTGATGGCATTGGCGCTAATTGCAGTCGGTTGATTGCGGTTGATAATGAGCCTGTTTGCATGATAGTGCGATAATTATCTTTTGGCGGTGCTGCGATCCATATGACTGACAATTACTTTGTGTTGCCTTTGGTTTGTACTTATTCCTTTTTTCTTTGTATTCGTAATACGCATGACCTCTTGAAATATATTTACGGTTGTGTTTGGTTTCTGCTGTCAACACCTAAATGCTCGTGTTGTTAATGCTTAGCTGTCCCCAAATGTCATCTACCTTTACCTTTTCTAAGTTGGATGTCGATTATACTATTGTTGACTGTCGCTCAGTGCAATTTTTCATTTCACGGTACTCAAGCAAAAATTGCCGACCAACTCAGCAACTAAATGTTCTCTACTGACCGGCGTTGCAATGCCCGGTTTCATTCCTTTTCAGTCTCGCTGGTCTGTTCACCCAACTGGACACGTTTGCCGAAATATATATTGCATCATTTTTCACCAGTCTATTGGCATCGAAGTCCACAAAAACTAACTGTGCGAACCGAGCCAGATGTGAAACGTTGGGGTGTGTCCCCACATCCTCTTCCTCCGGTCACTGTATAGTTCCGCGTCTGTCCACCAGGGTGCAGTATAAGCGGGCCGGAGGGCTGCAACCTCTTCATCTACCACCTGCCGCAAGAGTTCGGCGACGCTGAGCTGATGCAAATGTTTCTGCCCTTCGGCAATGTCATCTCCTCCAAAGTATTCATCGACCGTGCCACCAATCAGAGCAAGTGTTTCGGTGAGTCGACCAATCAGAGCGAGTGTTTCTCTGAGTAGGCATGTACCGCGGCGTTCGATTGGGCGCCGGTAGTGGTGCAGATTTCCGATCCCGGGGAATTACCGGAACCAATCAGTTTGGAGACCTAAGCCGGCAGGAGAGCAGGGCGGTCTGAGTCGCACAGGGCTTGGAACTGATGACGGGATATCGTATAATGAGGCGACTCCCATTACCGCGCACAATGGCTAGAGAGCTGCTCTGATAACGTTTCCTCAAAGGGAAACGGATTATAAAACGATGTTTAATTTCAGAGAAATGGTGGAGATGGTTGCGACATGTTATCACAGCTCCCTTGTTCTTGAACTAGCTCGGGAAGCTAGGGAAGCGATTGTTTGTACGGCGCAGGGTCTGCGCTCGTTTTTTTATATATTCAACAGCTATCTGCCGTAACAGCTCTATACCGTAACAGCTCTCTGCCGTAAAAGCTCTATACCGTAAAAGCTCTCTGCCGTAACAGCTCTCTACCGTAACAGCTCTCTACCGTAACAGCTTTCTACCGTAACAGCTTTCTACCGTAACAGCTATCTGCCGTAACAGCTATCTGCCGTAACCAGCACTGCGCTGTGGAAACAGCCACCTTTCTTGTACACTTCCACATCTGCAGAGTGCAGTGTTTTTCCTTGAGGTGCTCTCTGTTAACGACTCTGTATAAATGGCTATGTAGCTGCATGTTTGAACCTCAGTAATCAGTGGGGAGTATAGGGACCGTAGTGACCTAGTGTTTGCGAATCTGGCTTTGAGCGTGGCGGTGACCTGTGCTGCTACCTCACGTTCCTCAGGGTTCGTCAGTTTCGACAACCCGGCATCGGCGCAGGCGGCCATCCAGGCCATGAACGGCTTTCAGGTGGGCATGAAGAGGCTGAAGGTGCAGCTGAAGCGGCCCAAGGACGCCTCTCGGCCGTACTAGCTGCCCTCTCCTGCGGGAGCCAACTGGCGCAGGTGAGACCAGATCAGGGAACAGAGGTTGAAGGGGAGGGGAGCGGTGAATGGGCTGCCTGACGTGGAGGCTTGAGTCGATGTGGGTTTAGGTGGTGTGATATTGACCACCTAGGGAGAAGGGACCCTACAAACGTTAAACATAGCACTCGCCAGATGACATCAAGTACATGAAGGATTAGATGCCGATGAAGTGTGCTTCAAGTAAGGTCCATGTCATTCTGGATCCCAGTGGTCGCTGCTCCTGAAGGGGAACGTTTGTGATGGACCTATAGTTAGAATAGTTTATCAGGTGTCAAACGCATTTTTTGTCTTGCATTGTTATCGGGGTATTGAGTATTGGCATAAGCATGCGTTTATTAATTTATGACGTGAGTAAAATCCTACTTGCGCAATTGCAGGCCGAATAAGCCACCAGATTACACTGAACCTGCCAAGTTGTTTGCATCTATTTCTGATGCTGTCGTTGTAAACAAGATTCCTTTGCTTAACTACACGATGTATTTAATGCGATTTAATAATACAGCTCAAAATAACATAACATATTCTTCTGACTGCACTTGAAATAAATACTGGTGCCTTGTTTAACAATGCGACGAAATGAGCGGTGCTTTTGAGTAAGCTGAAGTCGTTTTTGCATCTGTTTGATATACCCATTAAATAATCGTTATTTGAAGGCAAGAAGATATATCCTAGGTTTCATAATTTATAATTATTTGTTGTGTAAAAAAATCACATTTGTTAAAGCGTTACCAGTTAATAGTCATTGCAATCGAGCAGACGCTCTAGGTCAGCGACTCTGTAGGAATGTAGCTAATTTAGAGGATAGATCCCAGATAAAACCCATCGAGGCGTTTTCGAACCATAATCCAGCCCCGTCATTTTGAACCAACTTCCTTTATCAACGGTGCTTAGGCTCTAACAAAATACGTCGATTTCAGCTTAAATCATCAGAGAACGATGCTCAAAACGATTGGCTGTTATCCCATAGTAAGTGGCACACTTCGCCATTCTGGGTGTCGTTCGTTGCTCGCACTGTGCGCTAGGTGGCGGTGGCGTCGGTTATAGTTGGCGCTGATGTACTTGGTGTGCCTCCTTTCCGATGTACCGTGCGTGCTGTTTCACCTTTGTGAGTTGATGTTTAGCGATGTTTACCAATCTCAGTGTGCTTCGCTGTATGTATTGTGGGTCAGCAATGCTGGTGCAAGAATGGGTCTCATTATGTACCAGACTGGTTATTGATTCGAATCTGATTCAATCGTTGGAATCGTTCAATACAAAATGTTTTGATAACAAATTGATTCACCACATCTTTTGATTCATTAATGTTGATTGAATCAAAGTTCGCATCGAATCAAGGCTGATTGAATAAAAAGATTTAACGATTCTTAACAATGCAAATGCAAACGGTAAATTGTGCAAATCAAATACCATGCAGTCCCAGTGACTACATTCATTTATACTGAAATATGACTTTGTAACAATGTTTTGATTATCATATACATGCAATTTCAATTTCTATTGATTTGACATAAATTCAACATCCATATTTAAATGCTGAATCAAGCGTGAATCGATTACAATATTTGTTCATTCTTTGAATCGGAAAGAATCAATTCTCAAACAAATTATTCAAGAATCGAACGATGATTGAATCATTCATGTTCAAAATGGATCCTGATTGAAGCGTTCCCCCAAAATATCAATAACCAGTCTGTAGAGTAAAAAAAGAGCGTGGCAAAGCTACCCTAAGATAGTACCTACCTAATTAATATGTTTTGATGGATCACTTGATATATGCCATGCGACGAAGTTACATCTTGCCGTTAATTCCGAAAAATATTCCTTCGTCGTTTATCAGTTTGATGCTTTTAGTTTATATCTTCACGTGTCAGTGTAATCCCGGTATAAACTACTCCGAATATTGACACCGGAAGAAATGGTAACATGTTACATGGATCTCTAGAAAGAAAGACAATTTTCCATCACAATATTCACATCACATCATCACATCATCACATCATCATCATCATCACATCACAGTATTCACAATTTTGAAGCGACATGGTACGGATTATCACAAGTTACAACCTGATTTTGTAATGCATTGAAAGAGCTATTTAATATTATTGTCACTTGCACGTGTCGTTCACTAGGCGATTACCGCCATTTAGAAGGGCGGCTAAAAGCCTATATTGCCCTCAAAACAATAACTGTCGGGCGAATAATGTCATTATTGGTCCGACAGTTCCGAACTGTCGGGCGAATAATGACATTAACGCCCGACAGTTTTGGGAAGAATGCTGCTCAATGGATAAGATATAAGTACTGAAGATGACCTGAAGATGGGCTACGCGTGAAACTGTCGTCTCTTATTGTTTGCTCGATCGCTTATATAATTTGCTCTGTACGAGGCTGAGGTTTTTATCCACACTTTCATTCAATATGCATCAATCAATCTATACAGAGTAAATCAGTTTTTACATTGTATTTTCAGTGTACACATTATGACATACATGGATTTGACATTCACGTTTCATGCAGTCAAATCTTTCCTTCTAACGGAAGTCGACGTTGATCAGACAGGAACCATTAAACGTCGCATTCGGAAGCAGCGACGACAAAGCCGCTTTCGTTGACCAGCTATTGACTGTTTGGGGAGGGGGGGGGGGGTTTGAGGGTCCCTGATTTCCCTGGTCATACACTTTCCAGTGTAACGGTTTTTCAAAATCAAAGGATGCTGCGATGGTCTTCTGAAAACCAGCCAACTATTGAACTTTTTTCTTGCGATACTTTTCAGTGGCATTCTGAATGGCGTTGGCTGGTAACTGCACTTTTGTCTAGTTCTATTAGCTCATTTTTTTAGATATTTATGTTCCATAGTTACTCTATAATTAACGTTTTCCAATACAAATGAAAATGAACCTAATCGCTTTAGAAGGTAGAATCAATAATGATGCAGTCTGCTTGAAATTTCCGAGAATAACTATTTTTTAGAATAAAAATATAAATCACGAGCAGTTGATTTCACGCGCGTATTAAATCCGACAACCCCTTCGCTAGAACAATCGGGCAATGATGACACCATAAATAATCTGACCTAGATAAGTGACATAATACAAATAACTGAAAGATTATGTCGGTCGAATGGGTTTTGAAAGGCCCCTTCACCCTTAAATCAGAAAGCCCTTCATGACCCTATAGCGTCCCTCGCTGCGCTCGGGCCGCTCAGCATCATGTCGGCTTCTGATAATGGTGTCGGGCCGTTCAAAACCCATATCGCCCTCCAAAGTCACGTTATTGTACTATTAAAAGGTGAAGGCGATTGTTTTTACCAAAAATTGTCACCCAAATCGTGAAACCGGAGCACCTGAGAAAGTCCTATTTTGTTTGTACGAGCTATTCATCAATTCATCCGCTTTCGAACACAAAACCCAACAAACAACCGGGCCATGTCGTTCAGAAATGTGTACGCTTGACATGCCATGTCTCGATCGAAGATCAGTGTTAGTAGCTTGCTGTATTGTATATCCCTATTAACTTCGGATTGTGTGCGCTTTTTAGACTCGAGTTTGTTGGTATACCATGCTACGGACGGAGTTCCACCAACCTGTATACATAATGTGGTTCGATACCCGCAGACTCTGACAGATGAATGGTTTAACAAGCCGATGCAAGTGAACCTTCCCCACAGCAGCAGTCGGCTCAACTGAGCTCTAGTCTCCACCGACGCCAATTCTGGGGGCGTCGGTGGAGACTAGAGCTCCGGTTTAGTGGTGTCGTCCTGAATCTGACGTCACACTTTCTGTTGCAGGCGTCCTCTGTGTCGTCAGTACATCCTCGCGGTCGGCGCGGACAGTAACGCCGCCGCCGCCGCCGCTGCCGCCGCCACCGCCGCCGGTGACGCCCCGCCTCATCGTCTGTATACCATCCGGCCCGCGGTCCGACCCGGCCTCAAAAGTGACTTCCAGTGCGATCGACGCGCGCCAGAGACACCAGCGGCCGACCCAGCGCCGAGACGCGGCCCATAGAGCTAGAATTTCGGTATTTATTTAGTATTTATTGTAGCGCCCGAGTGCTGCGAGTGTGCGGTACCAGGTCCGCGGCTGGCCGGGTACTCTCAGAGACATCTGCAGTGATACAGCACAAGCTTTGTTGTCGAGACTCGGCACCAGATGGTGCTGCGTGTATATAGCCGCCGGGCATGCAGTGTGTGATGGGTGCGGCGAGGAGGGTGAAAACGAGGACAGACGCTGGGTGAATGATGAACGGAGTGTAATGCAGATGCATTTGCAGTATATCGCGTAGATATGGCAGAGCCAGAGATGCTTGGCTTTCTCACGTTTTTCTCTGCTGGACTTATCTCGAATTGCCATTTATTAATTTGCAGTTCACCTGTTGTCTGTTCACGCAAGTGCCGAGCTTACTTTTTACCTATACTCGAATGATCTCGTTATGGTCGAAGTATGTTCATACCGGGTATGTTGGTGTATCGTATTGCTTTAGTCATAATTTCGCTGAACGAACTTTGCTAGTTTCGCCAGTCTTCGTACACAACTCAAGGAGCTTTATTCACCGATTTATTGGGTGACATTTTACGTTCGTGCAACATGATTTTCGCATGACATTGACCTCAAACGTACTTATGTGGATCTCATTGGTCTTATTTAGATGAAGTCTAGTCAATGACAACGCTTATTTTCCGTCGCAACCTGTAATGAAGCGTCGTCTTGCATATGTGCAATGCATAGAGTTACCTACCTACTTACAGACTGCTTATTTAATATTTATAGATCGATGCGTCTCTGCGTATTCGCTGAGGTGTCCTGTGTGCATTACTTGTGACATGCCTGCGCACTGTACTTAAGCATGATTTCCATGGCTGCGGACCGCGCATGTCCGAATCTAGGCAGCTCCACTGGCGATCCCCCAACTGAAGTGTGCCGATCTGTCGCCATCATTGACGCTGTACGAAAGCGAGACACAACGCTGCCATTCGCGGCAGCGAGACAGAGAGACAGACGTAGCGTGGGGTTCCCCCGCCGCCGGGAACCGGCCAGTGCCAACTGAAACACCGTCGACCGCGCTAGGGGGCAGCCGTGCGCCCCGACACCCCTCCCCTCCCTCCCTCCCCTCCTCCCCTCCCCGCCTCATACTCTCAGCAGAGCTTGCATAGTACATTTCATACGACTTGTTTGTTACAAACGTATATCACTATGAAATTGTCGGGCGGTGCTGTTGCGCGTTACAATTCTAGTGTGGCATTGTTACGAACGTGCAGTGTATATGCTCGACACCGGAATGCCCCGCCCGCCTCCGACCCGACCGCGGCGCCAGCGAGCGGACCCAGAGACGCGACGTCGGCACTACTGCAGGGTCACGGACTCGACGACCAGTCGGCCAGGTCATGGAGTACCGCCGGACACCGGGCTACTTCCGCACCCGACAGCCATGTCCACAGCAGTGAACGACCGGCGCCACCAGTGACCCCGTGACCCCGGTGACCTCTGGTCACGTGATCCCCCGCCGACGCCCGCCGTGCCGCCCCGGACGAGTCAGTCCCACTCACGAGGACGCTAGTTTTAAGAGCGACCGCGTGGGACAGTGCGGTGTGTATATAGTAGGCATGGCATATGTCTATATAGAGCCGATAATTTGCCCACAGGTGCGCGTGAAGGGGTGCTGCAAGCCGCCGCGGACGGTCACCTTGTACTCTCTGTGTTTGGTAGGCACACGGGACCAAAATCTTCTAACTACGTTCCTCTTCTGGATGTGCGGGCCGCCGAGGCGTCCCGCTTGTCTGCTCCTCCCCCGTTTGCAGCCAGGTCTGGCGCCGATCCCCCGCGCACTCGGAGACAGCTGGATACACTGAGACGGGGGTCCTGCTGGACGGGGCCCAGATGGACACACTGAGACGGGGCCCGCAGGCCCAGCGTTCGCTACAGAGCGTGCTAGGCGGACTTAGTAGAAGCGAGGGGACAGCTGTAGAGGTGACGTAGACCAGTGGAGGATAGAGAGCAGCGGAGTAGCCCCATCTGTCGAGATGATGATACCTTCTCGATATAACAGCTTCTGCTAGACTAGAGCTTGATTCTCGCAAGCATATCATGGGGCGGTTGCACGGCCGCGTGGGTAGAAGGCCCCAGGTGAATGCAGGGGCCCCGGGCCACGGGCCCCGCCCCTCGCCAGTGCCCAGCTCGACCCCAGTATAAACCTTGATATAACGAGAGAGGCCGGCTTTACAGTATTAGAGAGCTGCATTTACCGTAGTTAGTGAACTTTGAAGTGCGTGGTCCTTAGGGACGTGTATGACGCTGGCGTGCAGAGTAACATGGTTCTGACAGACGACATACACACCAACATACACACATACATGCATGCATGCATACATTCACACGTAACTGCAGACGTGCATAGACATACTGACACTCGTTGGATCGCCAAATGCGTGCGGGCACTGCCTCGAACCCAGGATGGATGCGTAGGCAGGTATACAAGCAGAGCTAGGGTAAATTGTAGTACTTAAATACCTACATGCATAACCGCGCGTGCGTGCCTCCCGTAGGCATGCCAATGCACACATAGAGCAGCCCGAACCGACTCGGCGCACCCGACGGTCACGTGACCTTATGAGTGAGCGTTGCTGGCACCCGTGTTTAAACCATGTACAGGGTAACTCGGCAAGACGCTGATTTGCCGGGCTGGCTGGTGCGCCCACCGTATTATATAGTAACTCGCAGCTTGCATATTGTATAAGACATTATTTGTAACAAAATAAATTCGGCAGGTGCAGAGAGACCAAAGCTGGGTGTTTGAGCAGAAGAGGCGGCAGCAGTGAGCGTGACGAAGTTGGAATCTGCAAGTGACGTGCATGCGATGAAGGGTTTTTCGCTGAGCAGTTTCGCTTAAGGGCCGTTTTTTCACTCCGAGACACTACTGTCAATGGCGCCTATGCCCTCCCTCAATAGCTCGAATGAAACGTCTTGGAACGCACATGCAGGATCTGTAAAGATATAGGTTGTGAACTCGAAAATATATTTCAGATATCCAAGTTGACATTATCTGATTGTTTGTGTTTGTAATAGAGGAGACTGATGCTCACTCCTTTTATATTGTTTGTATTTCTTGTTTGTTTTTTAATACATTTAGTCCGAATATGTTGATGGAATCGATTTCCGAGTTCGGGACCCGGGCTAAGCTAAGCTTGTTGCGTAGGCCCTGACCCCACCATCCGATCGAGTAATTCCAGTCAACGGCAGTCGGCTGAATTTAGAGACGGCAGTCCCCTAAAGACTGAGGACGGTTCACCCGGCTCGTTGATTTCATCTGCTCTTGAACGCCGCTGCTGAAACCAGCTACAGGTCATCACCGCCAGGAGCAAGTTTTCTAGTAATGAGGCCGTGTGGGGATGTGTCCCCCCTCTGACATTTTCGGATTTAAACATTTCGCTCTATATGGGTGATGCATGAAAAAATATGTTTCAGAATGCCTCCGTCCCCCTTCCCCAACACTTTCAGAGGTGTGGCTGACGCCCCCTTGTGTTAGGGACACTAATAAAGTACCACATAATGTCCATAGCACATGTGCTAGTCAGCGCGAAGGACAGTATACTCATATGCCAGACACATGTGCTGATAGCGACCGGAAGTATCAATCTTCGAACGCGTCGTAGTAATGCGGCGACTAATAATCTTATCAGAGCGTGCTGTAATGCGAGCAGACAAGTAATACTCATCTCAGGACGTGGTGTAGTCGGCAGACACAGTATTAAATAACAGGTACTCTCTACGAGCTATAAGGACACATCACAGCCCATATGTACTCGATGGCTCTTTCTGAGACCAAGTACTGTACCACCCAATGCATACAAAAGACCAGGGTCATCACGATTAGATCCATGCCACCTACAGCCTTACCCAGCACACCAACCATACCAACATACAATCACAAACACAACCAGCACACAACCACACACACCAAACACAATCCACACGCGACTTCGTCACAACCTACGCACTCCACGACCGCCACTGCCATCATCATACAGCAAGGTGATTAATGCCTCAGCTCATTCTCATATACATGCACAGTCTGCATCTAGTTGTCGGCTAAGGCTTGACTGACGCAGGCAACCGCAGCGCTTAGTACGCGTGAAACCATCGAGTGTTATTGAAACACGAACGCCTCGCACGGACTCGGTTCGTATCGCTGAGTGACGAGATGAGTCTACATATTCGATGTATCACGCTGGTGAACATGTCGACCACGCACTACTGACCAAGGTCTCTCTCGCACCACATATGACTCGGGCACTCCGTTATGTTGAGATCCAACCACGTATTGGAGCAAGCTTAGCACAAGCTGATATACAAGTAACAGCCACAGCAATATGTTCAGCACCGTCAGCCAGTATCAATCATATGGAAGTACAGTCACCTAATTGGTCAAACTTTCTACGTCCAGATAAAAACACGGGCGGCGAAAATTCAGCACTTCCTGAACACGCATTCATCATGAAGAACTGTTGCACACCAACACGCCATACATACCAAACAAGTAAGCGATAGCGCCGAGAATGCATGGAACGCCCCTGTATAGCGGAAGCACAGAGTTGACTAGGGGTGACTACTCCTCGCTATGGATATCAGCCTACCGCCGCAAGAAGCATCCGTGCCCATCGCACTGTCCAACACTGTCTAACTGCGGGTAAAAGTTCATACTAACTGGCTCGAGTGTGACACCCAGCGTTTGGACAGTGGTCGGAGATACCGAACGACGTATCGTGCAATCCATAGAAATTTGATGTATGACAGGAGGGAGGCGTGGATGTTTTCTTGCCGTGAGACCCGAGACATCAGAATGAACATGAGCAAAGTTTTTTTATTAGCGTTGATTTGATCACCATTTTCTTGCCAAATACCACCGGGATAGCAAAACAGCAAGGTTGGTGATTCCATGCAGCTAAGCACCAGGGAGCCGATCGTCGCCGGCCTAAAACAGAGACGCCACCTGAAGTGTCATCCGCGTACTGTACGACGTAGCGCGCCCTCTGTGTACAGTAAACAAATCGTTAGCGTAATGGAGAATCAAAAACGCGGTTCCCAAGCACAGAAGACCCTGAGTAGCTGCCGATTGGGTTCAAAAGTGCATACGATGTGACAAACGCCCGGACAATTTCCACCTCTGAACTTGCTTGCTGGTAGTGACCTAGCAAGGATACTCTCAAACCAGCGAATTACAACACCATAGATGATTTTGACCGGAGAACGTGGGGTCGTACGGTGGCAATCCACATCAAAACCACTCCTTCGAACAGCACAGTAGGACACATAAAATGCGTGACAGTCACTCAGGTCCAATGACCGAAAATACTCTATCAGTGGACAGTATAACACGACAGCTATCGGTTTGAGTGATTTCTCTCTTAAAACCGTGCTGGTCATATGCACCGCGAAAACAGTGATTGTGAGTAGGTGAGTATAAAATAGTGCTGCGTAAACGACAGCGCTCAATGATTCTCTCTGCTCTGGTGGTAAAATACAAGAAGATGGGTGCATAGTTTGGCCGAGTTTGGCATTGAATTTCTATGAGCGACTATCATGCGCCACAAGGGTGAACAAATGTTTAGCTTCCATGAAAATCGGGAACATGAATGTGGACTCGAGGCTACTATTTACAATGTGAGTAATGACATGACTAAGTGATTAGAAACGAAGGCACCATACATCATTTTCACAAAAGCAGATACCAAGACCGATCACGCAAAACCACCGCACACGCACGATAATACGCCCACAATCGCGCATAATACACACAGGTAACACACTAGTCATCACCAGAGCAAGACATGGGCCTGCCACACCGCTGAGAGAGGCAGTTCGGCCTACACGACCGAGATACGGACCGCAACGCCGAGACCTACCGGTCAAGGCATCGCGGTCACCACTAGCACGGCCGTACGCTCAGGCTGCCACCCCACTGCACAGAGTGCCGGTTGAAGGGGTCACGGTCGCAATCGCGGCGTCAGATCAGCACCGACCCGAGCCGCTTCGATCCCGATGACGAGGCTGGCACCCACACACCACAAGCGCCAACCACAACTGTCCAGAACCGCTACGCGCCCACCCACTCACACTAACACGACCCACCAGCGCTCTACGCACCACGCACGATCCACGATCACCTCAACGTGTACAGACGATATCAGACATCTCAAGAACTGCAAATTAGTCCAGGTATAAGTAAGGCTCTAGTCAGATACCCAAACACATCTCCACCCTCCGCACCCTCAGTACGGAGTCTCACGCAGAGAGCTGCCGCGCAAAGCATCACATACGAGCTTCAATCGGCGTAGCCGGTAGCACCACACACAGACAGGTGCCGCCAACATACAGGATATACACTAACCACAAGACCCTCACATAAATCTAGAGCATGTCATTCATACCGGCGACGCCACAACCAAGACGTCACAGATCGACGGAGACGCCGTCAAAACAACGCAGGCCCAGCCTAGTCCAGAACCTCACCCTCTGGCGATCACTATCGACCGGGTCCAGTCAAACTGCACTCACAGCCGGTTCACTTTGTCTTGTTCCAGCCGGGACCAGCACCGCGCTTGTCACCGCACTCGTCCTTTGGCTTGTAATCCAGGCAGAGGCAGGCAGCGCGCGCGTCCAGTTGTGGGGACTCAGTCACAAGTGCAGGACTCGGCCCGGGTCCGCCGTGATTGGTGCACGATGACGTCGATGTGGAGCCAGACGATCTGAAGGTGAGGGCCAGTTCACATGCTGCTGAGAGAGTAGGTGCCGCAGCTGGCTGAATTTGTGTTGGGAAGTCGAATGACACTGTTGTGTTGATGTTCATGTCCCCGGCTATCCACTATCGGCACTGTTGCTGGTCAGCACGTACTCGGATCTGTTCTTCCCAGCTCGTCCAGTGTCGGCCGACTCGAGCCTGGGTTGTAACCGGGGTCGTACACGCGCACACCATCACTCGCTGGGAGCCGGCCGAATCTTTGCACCCGAGCGTCCTCTCCAGCTTAGAGCCGCTCAACCAGGTTGGCCGGAACGCTCCAACGTAGTCCAACTCGAGCGACTCCCTGGTGCTATGGCTAGCGCCGTATCCTTGCCGGTCGGTCGGTCTCGCGGAGTAGCTGGTATCCCGGTATAGGCACCAGTCGGTTGGGTGTCGAGGGTCGCACATCCAAGGTCTCGATCTGAGAGGCGATAACACTTCGTACCCCGAAATAAAACGCATCTCAAAGATACAGATAGTCTGAAGAACACGCGCCAGAGCTATAGCTTAGAGAACATTACAGACTCTGATACTTACTCACTTCTCACAAGATCGTACTAGCCCAGGCCGAGACACCGCCGGAGTGGCCTTCGCCAAAGATGCGTACAACCCGCCCACCAATCAGACCAACATCCGCCGCCTGCTCCATACACGCCTCGCCGGCGGCAGACCAGGCACTGGAGTAGCGACCCCAAACCGTCAAGGCGTCGGAATCGCCAAAGCCGAAAGAGCTGTGCCAGAGGCAAGTCAACGCCGGAGGACTGCGGCGCGGGGCGGAGCTCGCGTTAGACCGGAGGCCCCGACCTACGGCTACAGACTCCAGCCTGAGATCGATCAACACACGAGGCTGCCCGGGCGTTGAGCACCCCGAACTCGACACACCTGCGACAGTACTGGCGGGGCGACAGCCGGCCAAGACGGCGGACCAGCACGAGCAGACAGGGCAGAGAATACCAGAATGCGTACAGCAGAATACTGCAGCAGCTCACGATGCAATTACGCGACGTCATAACGAACACAGCGGCATATACCAACCATAGATTCAGCGCATCCATAATCTATACTACGGACACGAACTCAGAGCCTCAGTCGCCTGACTAACAACACCACCAACACAGACAGGCACCGCGCAGCCACCCGACCGCGTGCACTAGGAAGGCCAAACCACACCACACATTCATAGCGTCAGAAAAACTACAATGCGAGCACGTCTGAGTTACGCGCACATCGCAGAATCCACACAGGCAAAGAGGTCAACAAAAGACAAGATAGCTGAGTCCGAAGTCAAAATAGCAAAGACAAACTCACATCATATACACCAGTAACAAATGTCAAAAAATCACACTCTAGAGAAAAGAAGAGTTCGCAGATCTCATACATCTCTCTCCCAGAAACCAAAGCATACATGACCGCGCACAGGACACTGTGAGGCGTAGGGAAAAGACCCACAACCACAAACAAAAACAACCCAAGAAGCCCGCACCAGAGCAAAAGTCCCGCGACCGCTGGCGCGCGCGCGGCGCTCAAACTCCGTAACTCATCATATCCAAGTATTCCTTCAGGGCACCGTGAGTAGACAGATGAGGGACAGTATACACAATACATTCCGACATGCTGTAACGGATGCGGGCACAACCCAAGTATATCTTCATAAATGTTTAATGCAGGACATTATTCTCTCAGAGTTGCACGACACATAAACTAAGTAACTGAATAATTATTTGCGTGCTTCCGCGTTTAAAATATTTGAGCGTGAGACTATGGATACAAACGCTTTAGCTCATTATGATACATTCGTGATCTTCTTTGGTATTACCTTCCATGTTTTAAATTTCATGTCGGATAACAAATTATCAATGATAATGCAATTGTTTTCATTTTAGATGACCTTATATGTGTGTCATTTTTCACTTGTTAAATTTGTGCAAGCCTGTGAAAACTACGTCAAAGTATATTGCCACCCGGAAAATTATATTTTGAAGTTTAAGGTCACCATTTAACTCAGAACCTGTGCCAGATCGGTAACGACCTTACCTAGAAAGCTTAAATGTTGCATTTGCTTATTAATTATATCCATGATTACCCACACCACATAGCATTACAGATAAGTAATTGTCTTGCTTCTGTGCATAAACAGGTGTCGTGTAATGTGTATGCACTGGAAAATGATCGTTTAAATTCGATGTCGCAATTTAGGTAACGGTGCAATCCAAAAAGAACACTGGAGTTCGCAAACATCGGCAAGGTCTGACCAGAGTCAAGCCATCAAGTTTATCGCGGCTTCCAAAAACTATCTAACTGACGAAGTGTTCGGGTCCATGGTTCAAGCATTATCGGACCGGAACATATTCTTAACACTGGGTTGCATATTTTAGTTAAGAATAGTCTGAAGTTTAGACTTGTGTTTGACAGCTGCGCGGGCCGTGTGGGCTTATCCTGTACTTTGTGCCTGTAATAGAACAGAAGAATGATAACGTTGGTACGTTCACCGTTCTGTCAAACATAATGCCTTTGTTCTTAAGCCAAAGCAAGTAGTCTCATCTTCACGCATCCTCTCCATCTCTATTCAGCCTTTGAATGCTTTTGATGGGTCACTCCTTGTTAACCTATGTGGGTTACTTCAGCTTCATGTAATCTGCAAGATATAATATTTTGTGTTTGTCATACTTTATATTTGATCTATTCTATTACTGAGCCTATGTCATATATTGTCTCCTAAAGCTCATACCCTAAAAGTAAATTCCCTAGAATACTTCAGAAGACCGTTAGGTATTTGGGAGGAGACTCATCACCACTACTCTGTATAAATCAATCAGAATCAACATCTCATGCCAAGTGCCAATCTTCCACGGATCAAGCTCTGACGGACAGTGGCTTTACAGTCGTCGGAATGGCTCTGTCGGACAGTAACTAACGTAGCTCTGGCAAACTGTAGCCTCCCAGCCTCTGACAAACTGTAGCTTCCCAGCCTCTGATGGACAGGAGCTTCCCAGCTCAGAAAAACTGTAGCTTCTCAGCCTCTGACAGACAGGAGCTTCCAGCTCTGACAAACTGCAGCTTCCCAGCCTCTGACAGACAGGAGCTTCCAGCTATGACAAACTGTAGCTTCCCAGCTCTGACAAACTGTAGCTTCCCAGCTCTGACGGACAGGAGCTTCCCATATCTAACAAACTGTTGCCTCCCAGCTCTGACGGACAGGAGCTTCCCAGCTCCAACGAACTGTAGCTTCCCAGCTCTGACAAACTGTAGCCTCCCAGCCTCTGACGGACAGGAGCTTCCCAGCTCTGACAAACTGCAGCTTCCCAGCTCTGACGGCCGTCGGACCGCCCCCTGACTCACGTCCGTCGCTGTCGATGCGCCGTACCGAGTCGGTTGCGTCAGACTCCACCGACCCCCGGCTCCCTCAGTCCAGGCCGCCTGTGCCGTGCAGCCTATTTCGGAGCGGAACGGAACGGTGGCGGCGGCGGCGGCGGCGGCGGCGGAGGCGGCGGCAGCGCGGCGGAGCGGATGGAGCTGCCGACGTAACACCGTCCCTGGTCCGTTCCTGTCCGACGTCCCTGGTCCGTTCCTGTGACGTCCCTGGTCCGTTCCTATGATGAATGGGTGCGGAAACACATCTACCTTACGTTGCTTATATTTGTGATACGTTTAACAAAAATAATCGCGTGTGAAATGTGTGAGAAAAAAAAAACGAAAATACCACCCACTAACCGCCAGACATGGGCAAGTCTATCTTCTCTTTTTTTGATTTCTGTATGCTACTCGACAACAGGTTATGTATCCAGTTACAATGAATAGTGGTGTTTTAACCCGCGCCGACTGACACGCTGCTGATTCACTAGGATATCCCATGGCCAATCCCATGACGACCCATCCACCAGCCGATGGCCCCGGGAGTCGAACTCAGGACCTCCTACACGCCAAACGATTGAGTCACAGGTGGACTTTCCGGACCACACGTATACTCATTCATTGCATTCAGTGCATTTACATATGCTCTACTGTATTGTACAAATTATGGTACATTTGCATATATGTGTTGCAAACTTACAGAAATATATTATATAACAAAATCTTATAAATGGTGTGTGAGGTATACGATGTTCAACTCTAGAAGCAATGATACTTTTCCAGAGAGATATTTATTTAACTCAGAACAGCACACAAATCTGACCATTCGTAAAGTAGGATTATCCAAATGAAATTCACTTGTAGCGCTCCAGCCACCACTGGAAAGCCCTCTTGCAGCCCTCCAAAGTCAAAGTGTCCATCGGGTGCTTGTTACAGCCTCCTTCAAAGGAGGCTATGACATTGGTGACAAGCACTCTGGACCATCCATAGGAGATGATCATCTTCTTCGCATCCTCAAAACGGATCCCTCTGAGCTTCTCCTTCGGCTTTGGGAACATCCAAAAGTCGAATGGTACTAGGTCTGGACTGTAGAGAGGATCGACAGTCTTGATGCCCATATCGGTCAAGTAGTTGATCACTAAGATGAACTTGTAGCAGGGTGCACTGTCCTGGTCCACGGTGCCACTGACCATACTTGAAGAGTTGTGGCATATTGCGACGAAATCTTCCTGGACCTGAACTGTCTCAATAACTTCACATGGTTCGCATTGTTGACTGTCCGACCATGAAGTGACCCAGTGGATGTAAATTATGACCTTGCTGTCGGAGAATGAGATCATCATGAGCTTCCCAGTAGACCTGCTCTGCCTGACCTTCTTGGGTCTTGGGGAGTCAAAATGTTTCCACCTGGCACTATTTATCTCGGTCTCTGGATCATAACAGCAGACCCAGCGATTGCCAGAGGCTACCAGGCACTCAAGGGCACTTGGATTCGAGTTTTTGCCAAGCTTGACACAAAACTGAATTGCATAGCGAGTCTGCAAGTTGTCCTCACGTCCCGACTGCATTGTGAAACCAGTCAGCTGTGACAAGACAAGACGCAGACATGTGCATGGATCTGAAAGTAGGATCTATGATCCCAGAGGATCTCTCGACAAAACGCAATGTGGAATCTTGATCCCACTGGATCCCATGACAATTAAACAGTGGATCTTGGATCCCAGTGGATCTCTCGATTAAATTTTGCAACGGATCTTGGATCCCACAGGATCCATTTATAAACAATGAAAATGGATCTATGATCCCAACGGATCTCGGATCCGACAGGATCCGACTAAATATTAATGCATAATTATAGTATTTTATCGACAAAATCGAACTAAAAGACATCGAACCATGCTACGTTTCATTTAACACGAATAAAAAGGTTTAAATAAACTGAACGAATTCTTTAAAAATTGGTTCCGGAAAAAACACATATGTATACATGGCGGACTGGGTCCAGTGTCCAAACGAAATGTGCCTGCGATCTTCGGATCCAGGCGATCCGTCAACAATATATTGAAGTCGAATCTATGATCCCAGTGATTCATCGGACAATTTGTGAGGTGGATCTATGATCCCAGCGAATCCGGGATCCAGATCCTACAGATCAGATCCCGAGATCCGTTTTTGGGATCCGAGCACATGTCTGACAAGACGTATATGACAGGTAGTGTTTAGAGTGCTGTAGTGGCCCGAACATTCAACTTAAAAAGTAATGATATATTGAAATGACAGTTACGTAGGGTAATTAAAAGTGCCTCACAATACAAAGCCTCAAAACTTCTGGAGTGTAACCCCTAACGTCAACATTT
Source organism: Semibalanus balanoides (assembly GCA_014673585.1). NCBI lineage: Eukaryota > Metazoa > Arthropoda > Thecostraca > Balanomorpha > Balanidae > Semibalanus > Semibalanus balanoides. Next base: position 65,922 of record VOPJ01009658.1, read on the forward strand.
GACGCCCAATTCACAGGATTGGCTGCAAATGCTACCTGACCTTATTGAGTTCCTGGTTTCTGAATATGAATGCAAAACTTGGGCACCTGATACGCGCCGTCAGCAGCATAGTTTACCAGCAGGGTTCATTGACTGGAGGCCTTTGATCTGCTCAAACACCACGGTTTTCATGTTTCCGCTTCTGCCCCTTGCCAAGAGCATCGCAACCGTGTGTGCTTCCAGAACGCTGCACGTGGTATATGAGTCAGAAGCGCTCTTCCATGACGTTTAGTTGCAATAAATTCCCATTCCATTCCTAATAGGGTTATTGGCTTGCGATGGAGTGTCGCAGAATGGCCTTGCATACGAGCAGGGGCGCAGCCAGGAAGGCAGAGGGGCACATGCCTCTGCCTTCCATTGGGCCGAGTTTCACAAAAAATCGGTGACGTCCCTATTTGAATTTGTTAGGGGCCCTGCCAAATATTTTGACCTAAAACGGGGCTATATTTATTTGCGCTATTTTTTCGGGGGAGGGATGCCTTTGCCTAGAGAGGCCCTGGGGATGTCGTGCCCACTCCCGTGCCTGAGGTCTGGCTGCGCCCCTGCATACGAGGGAATATCCAAAGACACCCAGGTTATGTGGCAAAAAAACAAATATGAAGGCAGTGAACAGTGTGAAGGTAAGTACACCGCGAGATAATAGCCCAACTCACATATATATACATATATATATATATATATATACATATATATATATACAAATTAAATATATAATATACATATAATATATATATATATAAAATTATTATATTATATATCATACTATATTATAATTATTATATAACACACACAGTAGATTGGACATCCGTATATACATGGTCGCCTTGAAAGTAATCTCACTGCCGGAACTTTGAAAGGGAAATGATTAAGATTGCAAATACGATGGATGATGAGAAAAACAGGTGATAACTTTAAAAAATGCCTTAAAAAAATCGAAAAAATGTCACATTCGTACATCAGTCCATCAGCGCGGAGAATTGAAAGCTACTGTAAAATCGTAACACTGCATACGGCAAGAATAATAGCTTTGATAGACAGCCGACTCTGGAGCAAAAATCAACAGGCAATTTGGCATAAAGGTCAAAAATCGTCATTTGTATCAATCTTGGCGATAGAGGACAAATTAAGCCGGCTGTCTCATATTAACTACCGCAATGATTTTTTTCCAATATTTAGTTTATTAAACTTTATGTTTCGGTTAAAAATTAAAATGAGTGTTTTGAGGCTGTCTAAGTGTCTAGCCCATGTTAAATGCCTTTGTTTACTTTCATTACGCCTTTCAAATATACATCACCTCAATCCTCAAATGTCAGTTTAATGCTGACTGAACGACTGAAGTCTGAGTGACATAGATCCGTCACCAGCATTATGTTCGCTGTTCTGTGTTTAACAGGCGCTCTCAGTTCCCGAACACAACACGACACAAATCGCTGCGAGCTGGCGTCTGGCTGATTTTGGCAACACCACCGGCCTGCGAATACGGTCAGGGCCGCAGACAGGTAAAAAAAAACTCCACTCCAGACATATCTAGTACAAACTCTCTGCCCTGCAGCACAACCCGCAACCAGAGGCGGATCCAGGGGAGGGGGGGAAATGGGCAATTCCCCCTAAGCGAAAAGTCGGTGGGTAAAAGTATGTTTTTGGTCCCCACCCTAAAGCTGGAGTAAAAGCTCCCTTTTTTGTCTTTCCAAAATTCATTTGAGCTGTTTTAGCAACATTTATTTATAACGATACAATATGCACTGCTGCAAATTACAATACACAAGTGATTAATCGACCCGACTCAACGATTTTTTTTTTTTTTTAATAAATGTCCACATTTTTTAAACTATATCCAAAAGCCGGAATATATAGGTACCTATTGGAGAACCAATATGGACGATGCCTAAGCCGAAATCCAAAGCAATATCTATATTTTTGACTGGCTTATGGCTCCTTAACCCTATTAGTGGCAGGGGGGGCAAATATTGCCCACCCCTCATGTTTTTCTTAGATATTTCCAAAACGGCTACGAGTAAGGCTTACTGAAACTTTTCGACTTTCCAAATTGACTTTTTACATTCTGGAGTCAAATTGTGGAGGTTTCTTGAATATTGAAATGAGGCGTTCCAGGGCCCAGTTTTGGGAGGATTTTTCGGCGACAATTGGCGATAATACGGAAATGCGATCTTCACGGATTCTTCTAACTGCCTTAAGTATGAGGAAGTTGCATAGGTTTACGGTTTTTTAAATAAGTTCAAATTAGTTGATGTTCTGATACCATGTGTATTTTTACGTGGCAAGAGGCTGGTTCGAAGTACCTTGAAAAGGGGGGGGGATTTCCAAAAAACTATGAAAACGCAGCCTGACATTCAATAAAGCAATTACTGCGTTTATAGCTATGAAGAATGCTGAAGATAGTTTCTACTCTAATGTTCGGCATAATTTATACGTCTTAAGTTTCAAGGGGCGTGTCCAGGCCACGAAAAAGGGGGTAAAGCTTGCAGTAGTCATCACGATATACCAGGATTACCGGAGCAATAAATCAGATAGTGTGAAATGGATATGGACATATGAGTCCAGGAGAGGAAATAAATACATTTTATTGCAGAGGCGCGCTCAGGAATCGAAAAAAAGGGAGTCATATTATTGCAAGGAAACTTTGATGCATGGGCCTACAAGGACATAACATACTGCAGTCTTTGCCGATGAAAAAGAGCACAGGGGGTCCTTTTGAAAATCTTTGAAGAGAATATAAGGCAGCGCCAGGTAGGTAAAAAGCGGCAACTACCGTGAATTAAAAATTGCAAGCAACTAGTAATTGTTAATAGTTTAGTATCAATTAGCGGATTATTCCTATAGAAAGGTCTGCACTCCCAAATGGATCCTGGATACGCCTATGATATTGGCAGCATTTCAAAATGGAACTTATCTATACAGTAACTGCGTTTATATTTCGTGATAGAAAGCATGGACTGCGATCCAATTTTGCTATGATTTGGCCTCTTCCTTGTTCGTTAACGCTGGCCGCCTATGGTACAAAAATATGCCTAAGTAGATATTTTTATGATGTACGACTAAATTCGAACTATTGCATTATTCAGAAAAAGTAATCAAAACGTTGAATACGCTTTAACTTTGCCCCCCACTTTAGTGACCTGCACACGCCATGCAAATTTTGAAATTTTAAGCAATCGTCATTCACATGTCATTCCTACTCAATCATCTATCGATCACTGGTTGATGAATTATTAATTCGGTTGAAAACATGGCAGCTGTTGGATCAAAAATACCTCTAATGTTTTGATACTTTTTGGCCCCCCGTGCCCCCTATTTAAAATTTATGAAATTCCGGTTTTTTTAGAAATGTAAGATCATGTTAAGGTGAATCGACCACCGTTTGATTTTTGAACATCGGACGGGTAGATCTCGAGATCTCCGGGGGGGTGAATATGCCCCCCTGCCACTAATAGGGGTAACCGGGAGCCTGCCACTAATAGGGTTAAGCAGAGAGCATGAACCCCGCTCGCCGCGGTCGGCGCTTGCTGCCGCTTCTCTCACCGATGCCTATGTGTTGTGGCTGGCCGCGGATGCGACGAGTTCATTTGTGTAATAGTGTTTTTTTGTTTGTGATGTAAGTTGAAGTCGTTAGCGTATGTTAGCATCGGGTTGCAAACATCATCAGTTAGGTGTGTGAAGTGCTTGGAAGTGCGCCCGATTTATGTTTGCTTGTTTTTGTGCAAATAAAAAGCTGATAAAAAAGAAAGAAAAAAACAGTAAGCATTGAAGGTATGTGGCAATTATTTGTTTATCCCCAGAAATACGGCCGATTCAATGGCTGATTAGGCAGTGAAAGTAAACAGATACTTTTAAATTATCGTTCACGATCTATAGACTATTGATCTGAGCGTTGGACATCCGTATTCCGTGCCATCCGCGCTAAGTTTGATGTTTATTATGGCGCATTTTAGTTTTACTAACGTATATGCCAGTTCGCAGGTACGGCGCGGATCGCAGGTACTGCATCTCTTATAGCATGTATTGTTAGCTGACAGACAGGGGCGTGGGAAGTACTTTCAAGTTGGGGGGCGAACTTCTTGGCGGACCTGAGGTAGCAAAAATGATAACTAAAAAAGTGATATATCGTTGTGGTCGCCACCCGTTATATCGTCAACAGGATTTATCGCCATATATCGCTGCCCGTTCACCCGATACATCGGAAGCTATCCCCAATATATCGCCACCCGTTCCTGATGCATCAATGCCGGTGACCGCCTTGGCCTTGATCCGGAATTTCGTTGGTGACCACTTTTCCTTTTTCGACCCCTGGCCGACTCTTTCTCCGCTGAACGTCAGGAGAGCAGAGTCGACATCATACATATTACATATATAATGAAGCGTTTTGCTATAAAAAAACGTGACCAACCCCCCATGCCAAAAAGTCTGAATGTTATTTACTCTGTGGCGCCTAGTTATATTTCATGAATAGTAGCATTTATCTCCAAAAAGCATTACAACATTGGGACCACGAGTATTTTATCCACCGTGATTGTGACCAATAAATAGTTCTATCAACGTTACGACGAAGAAACATATCCTATGCCAGGTGTGCGCTGTATTTAGTAGTAATTCGATGCTACGATGGTCAAATGTGCGATGCCACTGTTAAGATGGAAAAAGGCAAAACCAGTCCCAAATTCAATGCAGTTTAATTTTCTTTATTTGAATTTTTGATTGAAACTGCACATTTGTTCTACAAAACGTAAGCAAATTTTCGTTGACAATGCCGTTGCTCTAATTCAGAGTTAAAAGATCATGGTAAAAGTCAGGGGAGAGCCGACACCTAGCTTTAAAGATGGGAGGGGGCGTCGCCCCCACAGTGCAAGTTGGTGGATGTCGATTTCCCACTCTCCCCACGTCCCACGTCTCCTGAAACTGACTTCTGAGTACATCGCGCACGTTCTTGCAGAAAGCGTTTAGCATACGATAGCGCTCTCTTGGCGTGTTTATAAGCGTAGCTTATTCCGAGTTGCCGAGATCCAATCCAACCAACACCTCCGACTGCTCCGAGATCAATCGCGGACCGCGCACGCACAACCATGTTGCTACAATTTCAAAGTCAGCCCCATTTTCTGTCATACTCAGCTTCCCATCATGTATAAAAATTTACTTTCCCTCACTTTTCTTACTTTATACTTCCTTCCTCTGTTCTGCGCAAAGATGCTGGAAAGTATGTGCTTCTAATACAGAGAAGAGTGATCGTGTAAAAAGTGTGGGGGGCGTTTCCCCCCCCCCAGCTCCAAAGTTGAGGGGTCGAGTTGCCCCTTCTGTCCCCCTCCCCGGTTCCCACGTCCCTGCTGACAGATGACACTGTCTTGTCCTCCCATCCGTTCCATATATAACAATTCCCTTTCAGTACGAGCACGTGGCGTACACAATCATAACAACCCAGAGTCGATCAGTTTTCAGGCGACTCTGACTCCGACCCTCCGGAGTCGACTCCGCCTCCGACTCCGACTTTGAGATCGATCCGATCTATAATTAGCTAAAGCTATTGTCAACAGACAAAAAAAGTAACTACCCACAGCACAAATTTTGTCGTTCCAAGATTTGAGAATATTTAACGTTATTCCCTGCGGACGGTTCTTTCATTGCGGCCATGAGGTTCGACCAATTTCCGTTCCAAATCCTTTTTTTAGCTTCAAAATGTACTGGTCTTCAGTTTATCAAAAGAGCAAGCACTAAAATGAAGAAAAAAGTCGTAAGCATATTCATGGGATGTAAAATGGGAACATTTTCTTATAGCAGATATGTGCTGTTTGTGATTGTTTGGGACGATATGAACGTCATATGTGGGCATTATGTACTGTAATTTGTTAAATGTAATATATTGCATATAGGTGGATCCAGGTAAATATCGTGGGGACACCATGTGCGTAGCGCCTTTTATCATCTTACTAATTTGAAGTTGGACCTAATTTGACGGAGGGTATTGCCTCCCATTTAATGTATCTGAGTGCACCTCTGCTCCAAAACATGTAAAGCCATGTGTGTTATATGATGTATATTGCAGTGACAATATTTTTGAAGCATTTATTGCACCACAAACTACGAAGGTAGCGCCTCATTTTTAACCCTGCCAAAACATGAAAATGGCAACGCAATTCTGCTCGGCCGTTTTTTAATACTCAACCAGTGACGGATCCAGAGGAGGGAGCCAGGGGACCATGCCCCCCCCCCTTGGGCCTCGAACTTGAGGGGCACTCTGGCCGCCTGAGGGGGCACTCTGCCGCGCTAGGCACTATTTTGTCTTGAGGTTTACTCTTTCGTGCTGAGCACTTTAGTCCGCTAGGGCATCTCTTTCAGCCTGAGAGTGCATCTAGCCGCCCAGGGGCCTCTGCGATGCTGATGGGCACATCTGCTAACCTAGAGCCTTATCATTGTGCAAATAAAAACAATGCTGAAAATGGGCGCACCTCAACGTATTATAGGTGACCAAATCCGTTGAGTTTTCAGACTCTGGTAGTAGACCACCACTGCAATATGCCCCCTCCTTGAATTTCTGGATCCGCACTGTACCGTCAACACGCTAATTAAATTATAGGATGAACGCCACATAATATTCTCCAAAACGCTAAGGTCACTAACGGTTATGAATCGACAGCGAAAAAAAAAACACGGGTACAGAATCTCCCCCGCAGGTTAATGAAAATAAAGCAGTTACATAAAAGTGATAGATATCGCATGATGCGTTTACTTAATTTCGCATCCGAACTTCCAAAGCTACTCGATGTCCACCGATGTAATCATTTTAACTATATCTGTAAACTGGTAGTTAGTGAATAAGACAACATTTAACTCGTATGAGTATATAGGATAAACGCAAATATATTTTTACTAGTTGTTTTTCGAGATCATTTCGTAACAAACTAGGTTACAACCCTGGGCCGATAAACGACAGGCCAGGGTTCGCGCATTTGTCACTCGACGGTGCACGGAGAGCTGAGACATGCAGACAACGGAGACGCCATAGCCCTCGTTTATAAAGCAGACCCATTCCTACCTTTGGGTAAATAAATAACACTTTCATTTCGATGTCCGTTGAATATCATCCTTAGAAATTGCGTCAGCATATTTCAGGTCGATTAATTATGTAATATATGATAAGGCGTTTTTTAACATCCTACCATTTGTGTTGTACTATTGTCTCCAAAATAAATACTGCTGTGCCGGCCAACCCAGCGGGACGCTTATTTTGGGACCAATAGTACATACAGTTATGAGACGGCCGCCTCAAAAACAGGTGCTTGTCAGTCATGGGCTCTGGACGTCATGCTGTTCAAACTTTTAAATTATTAGTTTTTGCAACGAAATATTGGTATCAGAAGGCCAATTCCCCCCCCCCCGAAACTGAGCGGCTGGATCCGCCCCTACCCGCAACACAGTTCCATCCACTGAACACCGAACGTCACCGCGCCATTCCTGAAAACCGCGCCATTCCTCATCGCGCCATTCCTGAAACGGCCGCCATTCCTCACCGCACCATTCCTGAAACGGCCGCCACTCTCAATGACGCCATTGGCATTGGGATACCATCGACTGGATCGGCGGATGGCTTTTCCCAGTCGTGTTTGTCGCCATCGATTTCAGCGCCAATGTCAGCCAGTCAAGGACGCGTCGCCAGCGCTGATTGGTCAATCCAGCGACGTTGGCGCAAACAAGCGGAGGCTGAACACGGGTACGCGGCCCGACTGCAGATGTGCCGTCTGTGAAATGCTGAGATCTGGATTGCTTTACTGCAGCCTATTTGATCGAGATGTGAATCCACAAAATATGTCACTGGATAGTTGGAATACTTTTTGGACTTGTGTGACCCTCCACTGCGACGAACAAGGGCGGTATAAATCATTACTCGGAGTCTCGGTCACGCCTCAACTCAACTTGAAGACGGATGTCGCTATCGGTGACCGAATCCGGATGTCACTATCGGTGACCGAATCCGGATGTCTTTGCGAGTGACATTCTCATGCGGATGTCAGTGCAAGTGACCTACTCATGCGGATGTTTCTTTCAAGTTGCACCACAGGAATAACACGGATATGATCAGAAATATCAGGAGACATCCGTCACTCGTGCGTGCCAGACACACGGTCTGAAAACAAACAGGATGCATAGCTGCTGCTGATCGGCAATCACGTCATTTTCTATTTTAGTGACCTTCTACATCCTTGTCGTTTTGACCACAGATAAGAGTCAGTAGCGATGCCAATAACAAATGGGATGACTGATGAGGAATCGGACAGGCAACCATTGCATTATGTCACCATGTTGTTATTTGTGCCCGAGTGGCACTGCCATGTCATGACGACTGAAATTATGCCAGCCTGTAAGATGAAGTCTCGTTACATTTCTAGTTCGCTGTATACGCAAAACCACCCCGGAGTTGTTCGACGCGCCTTTAAAACATTACCGAGGTATTTTGCTAAGCACAACCGTGTGCTAAGAGCAGTACCATGGAATCTGGACAGAGGCGCAGTCAGGGTTAGAGGGGGCACGTTCCCCCATTGGGCCGACTTTCATACACAAATTATCGGGGACGTCCCTGTTTGCAGCTATTTAAGGGCCCTGCAAAATATAGTGGCCTAAATCCAGAGTGATATTTTTTCGCGTCATTTTGTCAGGGGGCTTGCCGAGGGGGACCTTTGGGGATGATATGCCCCTCCCCTTTCCGAAGGCTGCTGCGCCCCTGAATCTGAATATCTCCTGACCTTTCCGTTTTCTCGAACCAATGAATAATTTTAAGATCATAACCAAATTTTCACATTTCTTGCTCACATTCATCAGATAGGCCACAATGGGGCACATTTTAGGATCGACACTTTTGACGTGCAACATTTCAGCATATCACTGCAACTGGAGCAGGAGCCAGGAGGGGCGTGATGGTGAAATGAAAAGTGGGGGCACAGTGTGAAAGTGGAGCCCAGACCATAAACTTTAATATCGTTTTGAGGGGAACCCAATCACCAAATGGAAGATGCTATATATATTTGCAAAGTTGAGCTCATCTTCTCATGTTGCACCTTCAAATATCTCACATTTTCCTCACTTGTATATTACAAAGCGGAAAGATAGTATCATATAAGATTCAAAGGCAGGAGAAAAAAGTCCAAGAATCTGTAAGCCGTTATGCATGCAAAATGTATAAATTAACATCAGATCCGGCAGAGAAATAATTTTCAGTATCCACCTCAACCGATAGATAGGCGATCTCAGTGCCTGACTATCCAGCCACACACCCCACGACACAAGTCAATGAATGCATCGTCCAGTCAAGAACGGCATGCGTGGCTTACCGAACATTTCCGTCAAACAGGACAGCATCCGAACAAGCAGAACAATGACAGTGATTGACGCCCTAACACCGGACTGAGCGCTGGCACTCACCGGCGCTCACCGTCGCTCACCAGGGTCTGCCACGCTCACTCCAACTGTCGAAACACCCCGCAATTAATGACGCGTACCTCGGAGTGAAAACACTCCGCTCCTCGCGTCCCAACCCTTCACAGGAGCCTCTGCTTGGGCCTATAAGTGCTGAGACGAGTAAGCCCCAGGCACGATTTTCATTAACGGTGCGGATCTTAATGTGTCGGATTCAGTTGTAGTCAAGGGGGCCGCCACCAGGCAACGACGGTAGCAAAATGGGGGCGTTAGAGCCGTGCCGTGGCGAGTCTAAGGCCGGTCCCAATCAAGGCCCTTTGGTAGCCTTCCAGACTTTGGTGAGCTGCTTGAAATGAGTAGGTGGTTGTAGCCGTGTGGCGGGGCAGTGGTCGTGGAAGGCCGGCGGGGGGTTTGCGGAGAGGATCGGTCGGTTTCGACTCGTGCAGTAGCGGTGCCGCGGCCCAGTCGGACCGAGGACATAGCGGCCTGCTGGGTGTGGACGGTCCGTGGTGCTGTATGTCTTTCAAGGGCAAGGCTCTATTGGGGCTAAAAGGGATCTGATTACAAACAATAAATGTTGGTTAGCAATGTGGAAATGCCTTAGTGCCACGCGCACGGATGCCGGGTGTACGCGCGGGAACAAGCAGATCAGTCCGCGCCCCGCGCTCTGGAAGCGCTAGCAGCGACTCGGAGGCGACGCCGGTTACGTGAGCCAAGTGCAGCAGCAGCGACCTGGAGGCGCAGGCACGAGGCGCAGGGCCTCGGAGGGCCTTGAGGCGGTATATTGTCTGTAAGAGAGAGTGGAAGAACGAAGAAAGTAGCGTGTCACTACGCTGTGATTGTATGGCTAGGCGTTAGCGGCGAGTCTTGATGTGTGCGGAGATTGGAGGATGAGAGATTGACATACGCTTTATTCGGGATGTATCTATCTAAGAAATAATGCTCAGAAAAGTGGCGAGACGCCTGTCGCCGTGGATGAGACGGAATGGCAGCTGGATCCGCGCGATCGCGCCGATCTATCGAATATCTATATACGAACTCAGAGCAACGACCGTTAGTAGTGCGCGACCACGAGAGACACCATTCCCCTTGGAGGAGATAGAGTCGTCAGTTTAAAGAATGAGGGACAAAGGAGGGGTAAATCGAAGGGTACAAGCTGAGGGTATCAAGTCGAAGGACTGGCGACCTCAACGAACAGATGCTACCAGGGCGACTTAAGCGACAGCGTCCGATCTGGAGTCAAAGCAGAACGTCGGATGGACTTTGCCTACCCTGACCTGGGTGCACGCCTGCTGAACCTAATTGGAAACACGACACTAATGAGGACCCTTATGCCAACCACAACGCTACGGCCTGCTCGTCGAACCAGGGCGTGGTGAAGGGGAGAGATCCGTGCAGGGGGGTGCAGGAGGCGGAGCGGGCGGAACACCCTGAGGCCGGTAGGGGCTTAAATCATCGAAATCCCACTATCCACTGCTGAGGAACTAGAACTGGCGGTGCAATTAGGAACGTTGTCTGTCACAACCCTGAGTTAGGAAGCGATGGCAACTGAAGGCGGCAAAGATTACTAGCCGTATGTAAAGCAACAGCGGATTACTAACAGACGTTGCGCAGAAGAACTCCGACTCCAATATGTACGGGGTCTTCTAACAGAGGTCAGCGCGTGCTCCAGTAAGGTAGAAGGACGACCGTGACACCGTCAAGATCGATGGACAAATGAAATTTTTCCGTACAATTGCGGAATCTAGAACTCTTTTGATTTAGAGATCAGACGATTCCGTGAGGCGTATGTCCGGGATGGTTTTAGTGGACGGTGGGTAATAAGACCGGGGCTGGCGCGCAGCGAGCCGAAGGGAGCTGCCGCAGACCCAGCAACGAGCTGGGCCGGGTACGCAGCGCCGAGGTCAGCTCGAGGACGCCCAAGGCGACAAGGAGACGCCGACCACATTGGCTGCCGACCCTCTATAACGAGCCAACTGAGTGTGCCGAAGAACGCCATGAGCCTGTTGGCTTACTTCGACGAGAGGGGGCCGCTATGAGGTGCGGCTTCGCGGCGGCCGCGTCCCCCAGGAGGGCCGTCCGTCCATAGCGCTGAATAGTAACGAAAATCCGGTCAACCGTCCTCCGAACTGAAGAGCTGTCTCGTCTTGGGGGGACCGCGCTGCGCAAACCGCGCTAATACCGAACTGGCTACACACCGTGCCTTGCACCCGTCATTCTCTCGGATCTACAGCGAAACGTTAGCAGGTCAGCAAGCGCTACCAGAAACGAGAAACTAGTCCGTAAGACCTTTCTGCTGTCGTTCATTTCCTTCGGGCAATCTTTGTGCTATACTCCCGACACGATTGCTAATGGTGTTATTTGTCGCGTGGCCTGCGAACGTGCGACCGTCGGCAACAGAAGAAATAAGTTCAAGTTGGTGAGCGGGTAGGTGCACGCCGAATAGTGTGACTAGCAGGCCATCTGACGATGTAGGTCTTCGCTGTATCCGTCACGTACAGAATTGCCCGTGGTCTCAGAAGAGACCAAGACATTGGGCCTAGGTAAGGATGAATGACTATGGAGGAACGCCAGATGCCGCCCTCTTGTGCGGTAATTTTCTCGAACCACTACGGCAAGTGCCTCTAGTGATGTGCAAAAGTCCGCCTAACAACTGTGTGGTTAGACTTCGTCTCCAGAACTCTAATTCTACCTTTCAGTGCAGTCCGTTGGAAGGTATGCTCAAACTGTGTCCTGAGGCGGAGACAGTCGAGACGATTTGTACCGCAAAACAATTTCCGCAAAGAAAAACTGGATGCAACTGGTGTCCGGTTTTGAGGCTGGCACATCAAGTGATTGGTGCCGCGACTGGTACCTAACTGAGTCTGCAAAAAATCATCTGGCACGTAAGCGTTGAGAATGAAGCGTACAAGCTAAAGCTGCGTCTGTCGTTACGGCGTTATCCCGAAGGAGACGAACTTGCGGGAATGAATAGCTTACTGTGTATCATCAGACAATGCGAGACTACCACAGCATGGTACGGAGAGTTAGTCTCATCTTACAATAAGAGTGCTACTGGTGGGAACGAAACGAGCTTGGCCGCGGTGTCCGACACGGCAAATTATGGGTAACACTATACAGGGAGGCCTACTAAACTTCTGATTCTGCCTAAGAGACTTCCAGCTGCTGTCGAAGCCCGGGAGTTGACTGTAATGAAGCGAGACCCGGGCTCGAGCACTTGCTGTACGTCATAATCTCAATGCTGTGTAAATACATGTGCCGTTGCTTTATGCACGCGTGGGCGCGCCCGTGGGATCAGATACGTCTCAGACGCACAAAACACGCTACTTTTCAGACGATGAGTGCGGATGATGAAGCGGATTATCGACCTCCGTGGCAAAATCTAAGCCTATGGAAGGTAGACGCGAGTCTCTCTTCAAAGTATTGACTGATCAAACTCTGGGGAGAGTGACAAGTATGTCCTGGAAGTTGAGGTAACAGTATGACCCTCATTAAGGGTGAGAACACAACGGTCCGTCGCGGTCCAGGCTTGCCTATAACAACGTACGCGATGGAGGTACCAACCTCTCGGGCGACTGTCTACAAAGACAATGTCCGAAGCTCATGGACCATCAAAGGAAACCATCGAAACCGTGTCGTCAACGAATGCTGCCCCCCTTGAACAGTTTGGTAGAGAGACGAATTCAACAACAGCATACAAATCCGATAGTGTCGCTTGCCAATGATTCGAGTCGCATGCGCGCCGCGATCCTAAGGTCTGGAAATGTGCCCTGCGCCTCGACATGACAAGGTGCTGCCCAACGAACATAGGGAATGCTCGCACTAAGATGAGATCCAATCAGTGGAATGCCCTTGCAAGAGAACTCTAGGAAAATCGCAAATAGTGTGACGTGAAGATGAGATGTAAGATTCTTAAGTGTCAATTAAATAAATGTCGAATATACCTTGAAGTAACTTCCGGGAGAACTTGGATTGGAGGTTAGGCGAGGTAGTAATATAATGCCTCAGGGGATTAATGCACTGTATAGGCCATAGGTAATTTCAAAGCCATTTGGACGGAGGAGTGCCATCCGTAGAATAGTCTCAGGGGGAGAACTTCGAGAGTACTTTAACATTTCGTGCTCAAACTTCTAAATAACGAATTAAGTAGTTTCTCTGAATTTATCTATGTAGGTTCTGTTCTAGAGCTGTGCGTAGCAATCCCAGATAATTTGATTCAATGAGTTAGTGAGTGAACTGGGGTGAGTGGTAGGGTTGTGTGACCGTTAATCGAGGGACACCTTCACGTAGTAGAAACTATAAAATAGGAGAAAGTTTGAGGGGTGATTGTGTGATATATACGACTATCTTAGGTATCGATGGGTAGCAAATTAATACCAGACATATCATGTAACAAAGTGATATGATACACAATACAAAACTTTGGCACAAAAGCATGCAACAAGTCTGTCTCTTTTGAAAGTCTTATATTTCCTACCCCTCATAACATTGCACACCAATGCCGTCATTTAATATGTCCTTCAACATGTAATTAGAAATTTGGGGAGTAAGTGCGAACTGTCCTCACAAACACCATGGTCATACATTCCCGTAAACAACCTAATACAGTAATACTAATTAGGTGTGCACTCTGAACGGCAGAGTATTTTTGTGTGTTGTTTCGTTGGCCAACATGTTTTGAACCACGTTCCGCTTACATTCTTATCCGGGTGTTTGAAATAATATTATACAAATGGAATGTTGTTTATCCCACTATCAACTCTCATCCAAAGTAAATGATTTCACGAGCGACTGACTCTCGAGATTCGTCAGCGAGTCTAGCCGCACCTAAATTCCACCTATGCAGACTCCCTGCCATACCTAACCCTATCCCCATAACACAGTAAAATAAATGGGACATGATGTGAATGACTACTGAAAAATTCTTGTGCGTGTTCCTGCGTACAGATATGGTGTTCTGTCCAGGCGCTGTGCGGCTGACAACCGGCGACCAGATGCTAAAACGTGTGTCCGGCACCCGATACAAGTGTGTCTGATAATTTACTGCCACCTTATCAACGATAATGCGGCAATTAAGATATTATACAAGAGGGTCTATTGTGATAGCGTTCGCCTTCGGAACAAATCGTTCATAACCTGTAAATAGGACTTCCAAGCCGGTTACTGCCTACATATAAACTGATCCATATAGTTTCTATAGTTCGAGCGGGCCTTCAATGAATGGACCAGAGAGCGATAATTTTCGCCGAACATGTGCTTACACCTTGCTCGAAGGCGTTCGTGATTGAAAATCCCAAACCATCTATTATTAACACCTTGTGGAATAACAGCTCTTCCATTTCATTTGTCAGGAATGTATTTGTGTAGCAGATATACCATGTGCCTTCCTCAATCCGAATTGTACTCGATTACTGTACAGTGTGTCTACTTCTGCTATAATTCAATTTTCGTCGCCATCTGTGAATGAAAAAAAGTCATGCGATGAGATCCTTGTAATCCGTTATTATCGGGTGAGAACAATAAAAGAGGGTTCACAACATGGTATGTTACCCATCACTGTGAGTCACCAACATTGTCAACTTACTCTCACAATTACAACACAGATACGTTTGAGATGAACAGTCACCAAGCGAGTAATTGTGAGTCACAGTCTCACTTAAGGAAAGTCTTCAAACTACGTCTATATCGAGATGCAGCAACTATACTGCCCGCCCAAGTGTGAACCATAGTCTTTGGCTTACTGTCCTCCTGGCACATCCTGCGAACCGCTAGTAGGCAACTTTAGGCGACTCGCTAACTTGTCTAGATCCAGTGAAACCGCGACTGCTATTACGGTCATGGACCTTCCGCAGCCGCCTCCTGCTAACACGAGTAGCCAAACAGATTTACCAGAACTGGCGGGCACGATCTAATCAGCGCGTCGGTGATACCCACTCCTATGTAACACCTGAAAGCGCAAACAAGCTGACCGACCGTCTAATTTGTACCAAAGTGTTTGGCAACTTGTTTTTTCCTACTTGGCGTTCTGGGGCATGAGACCTGCGCTAAAGTCTCGATACTATTACCTGACTGAGAGCCTCCATCTTTGGAATCGCGATACGTGTTAATCCGAAATATGCGCAACATGCATAGCTTTTGATTCTCTTTTCGTTCGTCCTGCTGGATCCAAGTGCTTACATTGGCGGAGACTGTTGGGAGTAGATGTATACACATCGAGTGATAACGTTTATATGAACGACTAACAGTCACATGGGGATTTTGTTGCAAGTACGTTTGAAACTGAGTGAATATAACCACTATATGGACCAAGCAGAGTATCATTCGGCGTGGTAAGAACTCATGTCACTAAGTAGTCGCTGTGTGTTACACACAACGAGGGGTTTCTGAGTGAGGTGAAGCAAAAACGGATTAATAGGAGGAAGATTCTGCGTGTGCATGGCTTTTTACGAGGCAGTGTTCACCTCCTTGAAGTCGTATAATCTGATGAGCTAGAGTGTCATCGTAGAATTAACCTAAACTTTACATGTAAACCTTAAGATAGTTGTCATCCAACTAAATAACGACGAAGACTGTCTATATAACGAACTCATCATCGAGACGGAAACTGAAAAATGCACGGCTAAGGCCATTCAACGGGGCTAGAGTTAATTTATAAACTTACGTGGAACATCGAGTCCTGGAGATCGTCGGTGGTAAAATTATATATCTTCGTCTGATAAGACCGAGATATGACTTGTCGGGGTTTCTCTGCGGAGTTTTGAACGAGGCCGAAGGTCCAACCGTGACCGGATAGAACAAACATTAGACCAGCGCTGATTTCTTCTAGGGTAATCTCTTTGGGAAAATGTATGCCGAGTCAGATATCGCGGTTAATCGATTATCAATTACCGAGAGAGTTTAATGCCGCGGTCGACAACACTACTACAAGACTTTATAATACTCCGCTGTTCAATTTTTCAATGACTAACAGTCCAAGTGGATCATGACACGGCAGTTGCCAGACAGAGAAATGCCAAACCAAGATATCTATAACTAACTGCCAAACTTTGATGTCGGCCTCAATTTTGATGAGATAGAATACAAATATCGAGATTTATAGACTCGATGAAGAACACGAAGATAAATTCCAGACAATTTTTAATCCACGAATTATTCACGCGCTCTGGTGTAACAAAATTGACCACGGTCATTTTTGGAAATTGCCAAACCCCTCAGGCTAACGTTATTTTATATCCCAGGATTACGGTAAATGACCCTGCATTGAACTCTTGAAAAATATGTGCATGCGTTCTAAACAGACAGTCTTCGGCCATGCACTAAATCGTTTTATGCACTTGTGACATTAAAGATTCAGTGTAATGAACTCTAGCCTCTACAGCTCGCAAGGTGCATGTTGTGAATAACAATCTAAGTCCGATTTAAACACTGCTAGTGAGACATACAACACATCGGTGGGTTTTCTTCTAGTAGTAAATGATCAAATTATCCCATGCTCGCGTTAAATACAACAACTTTAGGCATATAGGGATAGTGCTAATAAGTGAGTAGCGAGTGATTACTGTAACCGTTGAGTCCAAAGAACACGTGTTTAATATAAAAATGGGGTGTTTCACTTTGTAGGGTGATGTTACTGTATACGACAAAGTCAAAATATCAAACGGGAGCCTGCGAGCCTACGAGGTGACAATGAAAGACGGGTATATTAGCCGTATTAATCGGTCACAGTGAGACAAACACTCAGGGACCCTGAATCTTGACATATGTAGCCAGGTTTAGAAAATTAGTCAGTAACATATTTAAAATGTTTTAACAGGGGCCTGTGAATAAAAGGCAGAAAAAGAACTTAGCCGTTTCTATCAGAACTTTGTTTTTTCTTGCTCTCGACCCGTAAGCTACCATCAAAGCTGGAAATTTGCGTTTTTGGGGGTATGTCTAAGTCGGACGGTACCACTTATCTGCACAAACAGCAATGTTTTTCTGCAATGCGGGCGTGATCCTGGTCTACTTGTTAAAGATGGAGTGACTCATATCGCTGTGAAATGATCTAAAGGTCAACAGTGTAATGTACGGTAGAAGAGCGGGCTAAAGCGTAGTGTTTAATGGACTACTTCTGGAGTAAACGAATAAAATGAATCTACTGGTCAATGAAGCGCCTTTATAGTTAATCATACATACCATGGTTATCATCCAGTTATCTAACATTGTTTAAGTTCCTTTCTGCGAAGTTAGTGTCAATATACTCATGTTGTAATATGGTAATTTTTGTTAATGTCAATGTCCTTCTACTATATAAATGTTGAGAGCTAGAAGAGAACATTGGATTAAGGCGTCCAGAAATGGATTTGGGTCACATATAATGAACGACACCACTTATAGAGACGTAATTAGAGAACAAACCTTATGCAGCAATGTGAGTATGGATTGGTGTTTGTCCAGTGCCATATATAATCTATAGATATGCAGGCGCGAGCTTCTTCTACCTCTATACGACTTATAACCTGAGTTGGACCATTATCCTCGTCAATCTATAGGCCAACGATTAGACTATCATATTAAAATGACCTGTGCCTGCTAGACGGTTTGAATAAATGAGTTACGGTACGATAAATGTAAAATAATGTGAATAAGCTATATAGCTCTTTATCTCTAGGTCAGCTGAATTATCTAACCTCTTGATGACGAACAATCGAATTATACTTACAAGATACTACCATACGATATTGTGACTTGCCTGTTGACTAATGCTTAGTGGTAAGGTGATCTCAGCAACTAGGAAAGTAAATGTTATTTTGGAAGAGAGAGTAATAATGTATTAGCCATGTGAAGTAAAGGTTTTATAAGAACAAGGCTAAACCTAACGAGGCCATTAATTGCATTTCGCATTAACTTGGGTTTCAAAATCGTAGGCATTCCTAAATGACCTATCCTATATTAACATATAACATTACCTACGACAAACTAGCTCTACACCAGGTTGGGTGGGTCACGTGCTATCTATATTGGTAGTACATCACAATAGTCAGAGGGCTAGTGAAATTCTATCTTACTTCGCTGGGCTAGGTAAAGTGCTCGAGAGTATATCAAACCGATTGAATTAAGGCACGCTGCTGAATACTGAAGTTGCGACGCGCGAGTATATCCGCTTGTTATTTTGGAATAGCATTCTCGTATATGTTCAATCTAATGACAGTCTACCTCATTTTTGTTAGGGTAATTGTGAAATACACATAGAGACTAATGGAGTAATGACTTTCCTGTGTAATGAATGCATAAACCAGGTTTTTTGCTATAGATGTTGAACACAAAGTTTGTCTTAGAAGTCTTAATTTTCGAGAGTAATATCACATATCTCAATGAAGAAGAGGTGAATATACACCAGAAAAAATCATTTTGTTGGCGCCATCTGCCTATCCCATTTGCCAAAAAACTGCATGTTCGCTGCCAATTTTACATGTTTTTTCGACCATCGTTTTTGCATTTTTGACCAATTTCCAAGTGTTTACGAGAAAATATCCAACAGCAAAATGAAGAGAGACAAGCGCACACCAACGTTTTTCCAAAATTCAGCCCTCTAAAATCAATTCTTGAACACTTTTTTGGCAGGCAAAAAATTTCATATTTTTGAATTCTTTGACAAATTTCCAAAATTTGGGCAAAATTTTTCTTAAAAAAGTCAAAATAAAGAAGACACTTTTGCAGGAACATGTGGTAAAAATTTCAAAATTTTTGCAGAAAGTTTTAGACAACTTAAAAAAGTATTGAAAAGGAGGGTGCGAAAAGGTGCATTTTTACACCCCCACGGGTGGATTTTGCCACCCCACGCTGCGGTACAATAAAAAAGGGAAATTAAGTTACAAGCATAGACTCAAGTAGCCTAAAAAAATGGAAGCGCTGACTGCAAACCGTTTGGCCGTGAGATCGGATAACTGTTTCGGAACAAACAAAACAGACAGACAAACAGACAAACAGGCGGCCAGCACTTCCGAGCGATGGCCCCCAGTGGGAAATCTTCGATACTCAGATTTTTTTTTTCAAAAAAAAAAAATCTTCCGTCACGATGGTTTTGAATTAAGAAAAAAAAATATACAGACTGGTGTCGACAACTCCACATGACCAATGGGCAATGTGAGTAGGCACACTCCCTTTAAAGCATACCCCGGCATGTAGGAATACCTACCATATAGCCTCTGGTCAGGTGTGTGAGGCCCACAATTGCCTCTGCCAGGTGTGTGAGGGCGAGGCCCACAATCCTTCGACAAAAAGTCAAATATACTTGGCTGGAGAGCCCTTTCAGCCCAGAAAACTTGCAGTTAGGGTTTTTTATCCCACGCCGATATCTCTCTTTGCCATTGAATCACGTGCTAAGGCCATTTTTTAACTAACCGTCAGTTAACTCGGAATTTAATCACATATGGTGCATTATCGATCTGATAATCCACGGCTGAGTGAAATCTTCGGGAAATAAGTCTGTGCTTAACATGTATTATTTTTGTAGCGTAGCGGCGGTGGATAAAATTATTACACCACTCGGAGTATAAAGATGCGTAATCGCACTTCTTCGCCTCGTCGATTAACTGCATATTTATACTCGCTCGTGGTGTAATACATATTCAACACGGGCTACAAAACTGCTATCTCAGTTAAAAACCCATGTTGAAGGTGAACTATTTCCTTTAAAGCGAGTAGGTATGCCTACTCTTTTGAAATGTCAAAAATATTTGTATTACGGTAAGAAGCTATAGGTTTGACCATTGGTTACGATAAAATTTAAGTCTGGAGCTCCCCTTTAGCTGAATTTGTACTTATATTCTGTTTTGCATTTGTTTTGTTTCAAAACTTATAAACGATCGCCACTATAAACAGAGTAACGAAGATGTTATTTATAATGGCGCACCAAAGACAATAAACAAATCCATACAAACAATGCAAAATAGTTATAGAGGCAGCTTCTATCAGTGCTCACGAGTTGTTTTCTATTGGCCAACGCTAACAATAAATGCTAGTGTTGTAATTTAAGGGCAATGCTTATAGTAGCGAAAGCACTCTGGCGAATATTGATAATTTTGTTCTGCCAGAATGATATTGGCAAATTAGGAATATCTCAGCAACTATAGTGAATCTGGAGAAATAAAGTAGGGGAGAACGGGGCACGTTCTGTCACGGGGTACATCATGTCAGCGGGGTTTCCTCGTGAACTATCCACCGCAGGTATATTGTTGTTTCGTAACATATTGTTACCTTTGTGCTGCAAGTGCCCGGTACTATCAAAGCAACAACATGCCTGCGACCAGATTGTCCAAGTATGGAAAAAGTAATGTTTTTCAACAGAAATTCCAAACTTTTTATAAGTGAACTAAATTTTGGTTTGTGACCATTCAGATAATTGTATAGTGTCTTTGAATGCTGTCATGGTCCTATAGGAATGTCGAGTACATTGTGCTGAGCGTTATTTTGCCCCATTCTCCTAAGTTTTCAGTAAAAAAGAAAAAGTGTGACCTGTGTTGAATGGGGCAGGTTCTGTCACCCAATCTGGGGCAGGTTCTGTCACTGAATCTGTGCATGATTCCTAGTCGTATCGCTATAAACACCATACAAATAATGCCTGTTGGTTTACAGATATGGTACAACCACTACAAGCGCTAAAACGACATCGGGTTGTTCCGACGCAGTTCACGAGCGGCCAGAATTACGTAACCGCGGGGGCAGATTCTGCCCCCCAGAGATCTCGAGAGCCGCTAGGCCGATTTCGATGGGAAGAACACCATTCGATTCGTCGTGACACAATCTTTCTTTTTTTGGACCCCGAAATTTATTTTTTGTTAAAAAAAATGGGGGGCAAGGGGCAACACATTCGAAAATATTGGATGTTTTTGAAAGGTCATTGTAGCCATGTCATTAGACCGATTGTTTATGCAAAAAACATTTTTTAGCTTCTTAATTTCATGGTCTTTAATGTATGAAAGGGAAAAAGTTCAAAAAGAAAAATCATATGGCGTACTCAGGGACTCTTGATTCGTGCATGGATAACCAAGAAAAACGAAAAAATGCCATGTTGGGATCGTATATAGCCGTCATTTTCTACACTATTGATGGTGGCGATGAATGAAACCCTCTCTCCCCCTGCAGGGACACCACCAAATGACCATTCGAGGTGATAACAGAAAGTGCCCCATCAATGACAGAATTCTGAACCCCCATAAGGTGACAGAACTGCCCCGTATATGGGGCAGCGTTCTGTCAAAGATCTATCGCCCCTATTATCGACACTGCGTGCCGAAACCAACTGAGATACCCTGAACTCCAAAACAATTTGAAGCTATTGATGTATGTTAACAGTATGCGAAAGTATCAATCACCAACTCTTGAAGAAGTGTGCCCGCCAGGGCCCAATTAGCAAAAAAGAAATGAAGAAGCGTCCCCGCGTCTCCCCTACATCGCTAAATTCAGAAAAATATGTTCTACAGACCAGTGTCAACAACTCCACATGACCAATGTGAGTAGGCACACTCACTTAAAAACGCGTCATTTATCGGCGCATGCATTATATTGCTACTTAACTTTCATATTTGTTTTGGCAAAAAAGTTTGTTTTATCACTTTTTTGTGCACTTTTAAACGCACAATAACAATTTTAGAGGTATGCACCATACGCAATGCGACGCACTGATTAGAATGTATATCTAGAGGTCAAGACTCAAAACTTTCGCACCGCTCCGCGGCGCAATAGATTTAAGAGTTCCAGGTCTTTATCCTAACAAATTATTCGAAGCTGGTATAGCTGATTCTAAATTAGTGTCGCTGATTCCAAAGTTGATATAGCAGTTTGCTAACTCCAGCTCCTAAAAGTCGGTATGGCCCATGTCATACCTGTCATACTGCATTCTCCATCCTTGTAACGAGCCTTTTCATCAGTTTTGTTTGGCACTTTTAAGGCTCGGAAGGGGCCTTTTTGAGGAGCTGCCCCCTTCCCGAACGACATTCTGACTACGTGCCTGGTACAGGGGCCTTTCTAAGGGTCCTGAGGGTCCTGGTCTAATTCAGTGAATACAAAATGAAAATATTAAAAAGGTGGCCCTCACAAAATAAAGTGGCCGAAATCCGTAGAGTTTTTCATATTCAGGGGTATTTTTGGGGGGGAAGGCCCACCAAGAGTGGCTTGCCCCCCACCCCTTCTGAAGGTGCGCGCCCATGCATTCACTGTATACGTATCAGTGGTATAGGTGCAACTTACCCGGGTAGCAGCCTAGCAGGGCTTAATGCATCGCTTGCAGAGCTGTCTTCAAATTGTCGCTGTACCTTTTTATACTTCGTTAGGTTAAAAATTGAATACATATTTCAGTAGGTAAAATACATTTGTTACCTGCAGAAGAGTCCGAACTCAAATATTCCACGAGTCGACGGTTAGGAAGGTAAATGTGAAATTTAGTGCATTCATCCCCGGTCTACCCTATATAGTTGTCTTAGTATTGTATTTTATTGACCGGTCCATCCATGCGAACATAGTTTTCGGGACATCGGTTCGACAACTTCTTCATAGGTGAGACAGCACACATATAGACACATAAGCACAATACCCAAGAATACACAGCCAAGATACATCCATTTCAATAGTGCTACACAGAAATTATAATATGGTCTAAAATTGTTGGTCTCGGTAAAAGGTGCGTCGGTTCACTAACGAGCTGGTGTAGATTGAGGTCACATAGGAGCTGAAGACATTTCCGAATATTGGGTGAATTTGGTGTCAAAACATCTAGATTTGTGTCACCGAGCAGAACAACTGGAGTGCCTCGCGTCATGATGTCCTGTCGCTGGTCTCGGAGTGTTTCGATGAATCCGCTGGGGGCGCTGTCTGGTGGCCTGTAGATGGCGCCCACTACCACTGTTCGGCCACAGCGTGTCACTGAGAGCCAGATGATTGAATAGAGCCAGAGCCACTGTGGGTTCAGAGTTCAGACTACGTAACAAAGTAACTATGCACGAACCAATTATTCATGCTTATTATTGATTTGCCTAGTCCTACACCCAGCCTTCCTCACGGTATGGTCAGTTTTTGTCCTGCTGCTGTTCTAGCAATGATCTTAAATTCAAATGTTCTAGCAAAGTGTATTTTTATGATTAAAATTACAAAACTATTTCTCATGTCAAAATTTTGATAAAAAATTGCCGTGACCAAGCTGGGACTAAAATTGGCGTGGCTTCTAGCACGCCGTGACCTCTGAACTAGGTCAGCTGCCGTGACCGGGGCCGTGACCAAGAAATTGAAATTTTCTGCATCTCTAGTTCAGAGTTCACGATTGATAGTTTTTCTGCTAAGAAACACTCGCAGCAGATGATGGTGACGCCGCCACCTCGCACTTATGCTCTTCCTCGTCGAGGTTAGCGTCTGTCGGAGCGGTAAATTTTAAAACACGGAAAAACAAGGAAATCTGTGCGCACGCCTGCAGTCAAGAATGTTTCCGACAGACACAATATGTCGAGTTTGTGGGAGATTGAAAGTTCATTCACTTCCTCAAATCTGGCAGTGAGTGAGCGTATGTTTTGGTGGCAGATGTTTAGCGGGCTTTGAATAGCTGTTGGTTGGTTGTGCTTCGGGTAGCCGAGGCGGTCGTAGCAGGCAGCACAGGAAACTGAGCCAGATGCTCTGCATCTGGCTCGTCCGGTCGGTGGTCTCGTCGGTAGTCTGTAGTCTGTTTAGTCTGTTTAGTCTGTTTCTGGTTTCTGTTGGCACTCTACACGAAGGGGTGACACCCCAGCGCCGCGAGCAGTCGGCTGGCAGCCGCTCCCTCTGGCTTTGGCCCGGCGAACCCTCCAGCCCGCCCGGTCCCAGCTTGGTCATTTTAGTCCCAGCTTGGTCACGGCAATTTTTTCTCAAAATTTTGACATAAGAAATAGTTTTGTAATTTTAATCATAAAAATACACGCCGCACCAGCCGCCGGAGTCGAGCGCCCTCGACCACTTGGGCGTCTGGCATTGTTGACTTTAGCCGGCTACCGTCTCCTGGCGCGGGTAGGCCGTCGGTCGGGTTGGGTCGTCATGGCAACCGGTAGGGGTGCTGACAGGTGTGACGCTTTTTAAGGGATAGGCATTAGGCACTTTCCTCCGCGCCGCTTGAAACTTCATGCGCGTCGGCGAGGGCATGCAGATGTCACTGTTGCACTGTCTAAGTAATATTGGTCTTGTCTTCGCCGACACAAATCTTCAGATTTTCACCAAAAAAAAAAATGCGGACCTTCATGGGAGCGGCTTAACAGTTTCAACTTGAATCTTGTGAAGATGATTTACAGCAAAATACAGGTTGCTCGCAGTTTTGATGCATAAAAGATGAAGCTGACGTTGGCGACCACTTAGATAACACGTTTCACTCATCACTGTCACTGGCGCCTTGTACCACCAAAAATATTTAAACACTGCGGTAGTGCCTAGATGTTGCACATTCTCAACTGGTGGGCAATGCTATGAATGATAGGTATGGACACAGTCACACATAGTAAATGTAATTATGCACCTATATGCATTGTGCTTGCATTACCTATTATGAGGCAAACACAGTATTTTCGAGCCAGAGTCGTTCAGTGTCAATGTCATTACCTACCAATGACAAGGTTGGATTATTTATTTCAGGACTCCAGCAGCTTCGTGATAAGGGAAATAGTTCACCTTCAAAATGGGTTTTGAACTGAGATAGCAGTTTTGTAGCCCGTGTTGAAAAACCCGTAACTGTAAGTTTTCTGAGCTGAAAAGGCTCTCCAGTCGAATATATTTGACTTTTGTCAAAGGAATGTGGGCCATAAATAAAGAATGTCAAGAATGTGGGCCTTAAATACACCTGGGTAAAGGCTATACAGTAATCTTACGCGACTACTTTCGAATCTGATTGGCTGAGCCATTCGATTATTTCGTTTGACGTTGCAGAAAGTACGTAGATAGCTTTGATACAAATAATAATCTACGTCCTTCTGTCCTGAATCGGTGCGATGTATGGCTATTTTTGACATTATGAAAAAGTTTTATTTCAAAATATAATCAAATGATGTTGGAAAAAAATTCAAGGTGAACTATTTCCTTTAATGATGATAACGGCTGCTCCGATTTTGCTTGATCTACCATTTGGTAACACATTTCACCAACACTAGCATTCCAGAAATTCAGCCATGCGTCTTTGATCATCTTTGAGCTTCCCTCTATATAGTGACACTACCATATGTTGTAACGACTATTGTGTTCTTAGTCGACTCAAGTCTGACTCAACAGCTAAAGATCTGACTCGTCTCTTGATTCAAGAGCTGTTAACAAAATGAATCGACTCGACTCTTGACTCAAGTGCTGTTTTAAAAATTGAATCGACACAACTCTTGATTCAAGTGCTGTATACAAAAAATCGACTCGACTCAAAATAAGTATTGAGTAGACTCAATTTGACTCATCTTCACAAGTTGCATTATTGACCGGAGGACTCGGAACGTCAGCGCAAAAATCCGTCGTTGAGCGTCATCGGGAGGGGAAGAGTGGGGGTAGGGTCAGTTTTGTTAAGGGGAGACAGCCCCCTGCCTACGTCCTTGTTGTAACAGACTCAAATGTGTTTTAAGTCGACTCAAGCAGTGGTGGAACTTTATGAAATCGGTCGGGGGCCCTAATGTTAATTTGATAGATTTTTACTCCATTCTTACCCTGCAACGCCATAGGCCTAATGTTAAAATTTAAAATCATTGGGGGCTCGGGCCTTATATTAAGTTCAGTGCTCGGGTCCTCCCAAAAGAGATATAAAGTTCCGCTCCTGGGGCCTGGACTCAAATCTGACTCAACAGCCAAAAAACTGACTCAATTATTGACTAAATTACTGTTTCAAACAGAATGAATCGACTTGACTCATGACTCATCAAAATTGTCAGACTTTGAGTCATTGCAGGACTCATCTCTGACTTCTGAGTCGGTTACCAGTCTGCACGCACACTACTTATCTACCTAGAAAAATGAGCTGATTCAACTTGACCAAAACTACCAGCATTGTGCATCATAATCAATACGTTGAACATGCGATCAGAGGCGGTTGGTTTCTTGCGCGTCAGAGTTGCCACGATTGATAGACTCATTTCCTGCTGCCTCCTCGAACCGCTTCCGGCAGGGCCAGGCCGGTCCGGTTGCATCGCTTCTGAGCCGTGAGCCGTGACTCATTCGATCATTTCATTCGATGACTCACTCATTCGATGACTCATTCGTGACTCATTCGATCGGGCGCTCATCCGGCTGGTGAGAGGAAAGAACGCGGAAACGGTCTCGGTTCGCTTCCTGGACTTTGATTGCATTCTAAGAGACTGAGTATCCAGGCCCCAGCTAGCCATAGCCACTAACGGTCCAAGTACGGCCAACTTTAAAACCCTCGCACCGACGCACATAAGGATAAATCGGCATTATGGGTAGCCATAAGTGCCAAGTTTTACTTTAACCAATATACAGTTTTGAACATCTAATATGCTAGTAAAATGTCCAATTAGCCTAGAAACATTAAAAAATGTAACTCATTCGGAATGGGGAAAGAACTCATTACAGGCGCATGGAAGAGTGTGTTCGATCCGTGCTTCGAATGGGACATTTTGTCTTCTAAAAATAGGTCAATTATTAATGTCCTATAACTCCCACAGAGATGTTTTATCCGAGACATCTGCACTTCTAGTGAAAGGTTATGGTTCTGACAACTGTGTCTGATACTTCAAATTAAGTTGTATGTTTTCCCTAACATTTCACAACCTGTTTATATCGTGCATGTTTTATAAGTGATAACGTTTGTATTTGTGTTTATTATATACCGCCGACAGGTACAATAACCCAATAATAGACGGAGTCAAGTAAATACAAACGATAAATAGCAGAGCATACAATGTTACATGGTCAACTGGTCATAAGTAAAATACATCACACTGTTTGGCGGATAAACACTGATACACATTTAGAATAAGTGCGTCGGTCGCCAAAGAGGTCAGCACTGGGAACATTTTCGTACAGTAGGTTTGCACGACGTGGTAGGCGACAGAACATCCCGTGCTTAATTGTCTCCACTCTGGCGATAGGAACATGTAAAATTGGTCACGTGCGAGTGGGTCTTGCAGTTCCTGCAAGATCAAACATTGACATGCCCCGGATATCAAACGAATCAATGCGTCCCCCAAACACACCATGCAAGAAGTAAAGTCATGCTGTGCAAGTCGAGAGGTAATCCGAAAGACTCCGAATTGGTCAAGCAGGTGTGAATAGTCGAGTGAGTCAGATGGGCAGTTAGAGTTCACGGCCAGACAAATCAAAAACTTATGTTGAACTCTATCCAGTCGCATGGTGTGAGACTTGGCAGCACCAGACGCAGATGATGCTGCCATACTCCAAAATAGAGCGAATATGCGAGTTGAAAGCCGTGACGAGAGGAGCTGCCTTGAACCTGCGACCAGCCGACGCACGTGACGTTTGAAGTGAGCGCATATAAATCCCCAGGGCACGATTCGCCCTCCCGATAAGGCCGTCGATGTGAGAAGCAAAGGTCAATTTGATACGCGATCCACGGTGATGTCGTTGATGGAGTATGACGTCAAGACAGGTTTATTGCGTAAAGTGAATGTTATGACTTTGCATTTTATCGGATGTAGTTTCAACTTCCAAGCATTTAGGGACCAAACACTGTCTTAGGATGAATTGGGTGCCTTTATTCCGGACACTTAATCCGGGTTTCGAACGAGAGGCAAAGACATATACGTGTCTTGTTGTGTGTATAGGAAATTGCACGCCTTACGAAGCCCTGTATCAGGTCAGTTCAGCGTAACAATCGGAGATAATCTCATTATGTCGACCATAATTATTATAGTGTCGAACTAATGAATGAGTACCTACGTTGGTGATTGTGATGACACTTTTAGACAACTGGGATTTATTTGATCAGATAAGATTGTGGGCTCACCTATACTTCCATTTTACAAGGAATGCTGTTGGAGTAGCGGTCACTAATATTGGATCGATCATATGAGCAGCATATCACTGAATGTCGGGAAACTATCATATGTCGAACGGAGTACGATACTTTGCGAGCGCCGTGTAGCAGTATTGTTCACTGCTCTGAGTGAAGCTAGACATCTACTAGGGGTTGTGTGATTAGTTGGCCTCCCCGTCGCTGTGGTGTTCCGTATGTAACGTTATTTAGGACATCGCTCCTGTTCATATGTCCCTAAGTGAAGGCCATATGAGTAAGAACTCAGATCATAGGTTAATATAAACTTGTAATTTGGATAGAGGGCATTGTGATAGCTAAGAATCTGACGACTATTTTACGTCATCTTTTTGATTCACGCATAAAAAGTACAGCACACCAAATCGCGCTATTAATATTGATCTTTTGCTTTGTTGTTATTACCTTGCTTATTATCACGTACCAGTTCTTGCAAATTCACCGTTCACTGATGTACTCCCTTACAAACCTACACTTAAAATAATTTTATTTAAAATATATATTTGCGTGTTCTGTTATTACTCTTTCACTTGAGCATGGACTACTCTTATATAAAACCCACAGTATAATATTCATTGATCGAGCGCATTATGCACATTGATGATCATCAAACATCGGAAGACAATAAAAATAAAAGCAGCCATGGATATGATGGACCGAGTCGAATAAAAATATATATAAATATCAAAATGGAGCTAGCTCTCAACGTTTTAGCTCCTAGTGCTGGTGATGAGACGCCGGTCTCGCACCGCTTCCTTTGCCTCTTATATATATCAACACTGTATAAAAACTATATATGACTATAGGTATCTTTAGAAACTGATAGTAGAATAATCTACATGATATCAAGGTGTCTATGGTGCACGTTCACATATACAGTCAACGTTAAGACTCGGACAAATAAGTATGTAGAGGCAGAAAGTGTCTCGTCAGAGCACTCTCTGATGGAATGAAAGAGAAGCGAGTAGATAGATGTTTTACTCAAGTACGCACTCGCATACAAACAAACCAATACCGCTGTCCCTCCGCATGCCTCACTAAATAAATTATAAGTGCAACAACTCGGCAAGACGACTGCGCCCAACTAACATAGGTAGCACTTACGGTGATCACCATATTTCGCGCTTAGCTCTCTCCTGTCCAGGTCCACCACTTTTAAGCCAGTGTGTAGCACTTGGCCGCGTTCGCATTACACTATAAATACAAAAAGATGATACAAATTATTCAGAGAGCTGATGTCTATCTTGAGGCTCGATGTTAACTAGACTTACAACATTATCCACTCGATGAGTCCATAATGGGTAAATATGTCTGTAATAGTATAGATAAGTATATGAGATATTTATTTGAGATGAGTTTTCGTGTTCGTTAATCATCTAGAGACTCCACATGGCGACCCATGGGTACTCACGTTTACTATACTTAAGGCAGTTGTCCTGTTTGTCCATAGTTCGTCTAAATTGTTATGAAGCTCATATAATGGACGCTACTATTTTTACAGGTGCAAATAACGGACCTACACATTTAAACTATGAACAGCCCGAACCGTGGGACGCTGGAAGTTTTGTCCGGTTCACGGTATATATCGAGGTCACATCCCTCGGACAATTTATTTGCTATCAGAGTTTACAGTCTTCTGGGCTGTGGGATCCGCGGACACAAGTGGAGTCAACTTGAATCTGCAGTTTATATCGATGCTGCTAGCGAAGGTTATCTCGATAACAGGTTCAGATCTCGACATGCTACCATCATATACACCAGTTACTACTTTCCTGTGCAGATATCTCTCGCCAATCGTCTGACGCATCACTCATCCTAACGCGGTCAAAATGTGTACCCATCCTGCCCGCTTGTCGGGCTTATCCTCTGTCCAGTAAGCAGTCCTGCATCAGCCTGGTCGAGTTATCACTCGCTGTTGTTTAGTTACTCTCGGTAATCTATATGCCTACCGGGGATTCCGCATGCATTGTGCGCCGTCAAATAAGTTCTAGCCTATCTCCCAGCGGCGAACCATCACCCGTAGTCATCATTCATCTCATATTTTCGCTCATAACACTTACCGGGTGTTTCATAACAACTTGGCATCCTTTTTCATTTGGCTATTTCTTACGGGACATACATCCGGATTTCGTCTAATACCTACCTTCCATAATATCTACGCACATCTTCATTGAGCTATTCAATAACGCACTATATATCAATTATCTCTCAAGACATATACATTTTTTCTATTTTCTTCTATTCAGTTTTCTCTCATTTACCGATAAACTTATACTTGCATCGCCTTCTATGCCCTGAAGCGCATTGAGCGTTCACCACCGCGCAGCTACTGCTATAAACGTGTATGACGATACTATATAGCTGCCGTGTGAACGACCCTCGACCGGCTCGGACCGCTGTAGCGCATCTTAGTTACCCCGCGCCCCCGCTGCTTCGGCGACGACTCCGGTACCGGCACGCGCCCATCCAGACACGTCGCCACGGAGCGACGTTCTACAGAGCAGCTTTGGAGAGATTCAGTAGTAACCCTGAGCGCGCAAAGTCGCTTGTAGACACATCTATGGTCAGTCCGTGGCGAATCGGAACGTCTCATCACTGGGAACGAGCTCTACCCAATAGAACTAGCAGTGTGATCTATACTCTGATTGCTGTTCATCTGTTTAACTCGATCTGAGCCCGAATGTGGCACGTGAGAGGGTTGTAAACGATACGAGTTTGCACGGATACCTCATGGTATCACTGCCATCGCATGCACGGACACGCATAGCGAGTTTGTTTATCGACAGTGGTGCCGCTCGCGAGAAGGGCACACGACGGTATGACGCGCCGCTTTGGGAGCACGATGTCTGGGACAGGGCATAAGCGGAGAGCGCAGAAGGCAAAGAAGTGTGATACCCTAGCGGACACGCGCCGCAGTCGACCTGGACTAGGCGATTGCGCGGATTAAGTCTGTTGCACAATAAGGGCACACATTCAGTATGCTCGTTGCGTATGACTTCCAGACAGGTCAGCTTGCCGTGTACCTGGATAAAAACAGCGCGGGATCGTGAGCACAGAGCGGTGATGACATTCTTGGGATTCGTTCCTCGGTCCACGAGATCAACATCCACACGCGCCCGGAGTGACCCGCACGCTGTCAATCTGCAGCTTGTCACTGGCAGCCAACTCGGTGGTGCGCACGTGCAGGCGGTACCGTCCGGCCGTCACATTGCGCGCAATGGACATCCAGCCGCGCTCTGCCGAGTGCATGGTCAACAGGGGGGCAACCGCGCCGTCCGCCTCCGCCTTCAAAGTGAACGTGGCGCCGAAGAACGACTCTGTGCTCATCCGGTAGTAAAGTGAGATGCAGCTGTTTGAGGAGGCCTCGAACGGGTGGGAGAGCACATCGGCCACGCCTCCGTCAGAAGACGTCAGCTGAGCGAAGAACCGTCCGGAGGAGCTGTCGCCGGCTGTCATCACCTTGCTCAGCTGATCGTCAGAGTACGGCTGCTGGCTCAGCAGACCCTCGCTGGTGCGGTAACCGCACGCTCCAGGCAGCTCGAAGCCACAGTCAGCGCCGTTCAGCGGGCCAGGCGGCGTCCTGCCGTGCTCGCAGGTGGCGTTGAGGTACGCGGCCCCCTGTCGGCCGGCGGCAAGGTACTGCCAGCAGCCGGTGATCTCCTCCGGTCTGGCAGCCGAGTCTACGGCGAACAACAGCCGGGATTTCGCCATGTCGACTTGGCTCGGCTGTGGTCCGATGATCCAGAGCGGAAGGGACACGCTGTCGGAGGACGTCCTCAGGCGGTCAAAGTAGAGGAAGGTGGCGCCACCGTCGCCGGCGTGGCGGTACAGCGGCCGGTTCATGTGCACCTCGCCGGTCATCAGGAACGTGCCCAGGTGCAGCCTGTTGGCGTCGACGTCCGTCTCCGTGTCGGACGTCGCCGGGAGCGGAGCGTCCACGGTGACGGCAGGGTCATCGTCGGTGACAGGCTCCTTGGAGAAGGCTGGCTGGTCGGCGCCGAGGAGGCGGCCCGTCAGCGTGGCTGGCGCCATGACACCGACGGGCAGACCGCTGATGTGTAGGCGGCCGGCAGGGCAGCGCCAGGAGGCGCTCACACATCGCAGACGCACCCCGCTGGCGCAGACGGCGTCGGCGTCGCTGCCTGGGAATGTAGCGTCTGTGTTCTCCCAGTGGTCTTCAGACCATACCTCCCAGCTGGTGCCATTTGGCGAGAAAGAGCGCAAATAGGCCTGTGGTGAGGCGGGCTCACCCTCCACCACTGGTCCCGGTGCTGGGCGTGTGGGCTCGGTCGATGCGGGGGGCTCACTGTCCTCAATATACAGCGTTTGCACAGCGCTGCCGTACGTTTCGGTGGCGTAGCTGCGCAGGGTGGCGTGGCCCAGCTCGTGGCGATAGCTGGAGTCGCTGGCGGCGGCGTCCGATCCCATGTAAACCCCGCTGAACGGCGCGAAACCCGCCTGGATGTCCTCCAAGGAGCTTAGGAAGTACCGGTTTGTCGGACATTTTGATTCATGAGCTGTGGATGGAGAGAGAAAACCGTGTCAGGCACTTAATTAAGATGGAACCGTGAATGGAGTATATGCAGGTCACCAAAATATTGAAAATTGTATGTGTCCGGGAAACAGTATGATTTTCTGTATTTTATAGCTGATAACTTTAAAGTTTTATCCGAGGCCTAACAACAGTTTAAAACATTATTCTAAGCTGCGGCTGCGAACTCCACTGACGTAAAACCGTACGTACGCTAGATATCGTTCATGTGTGCGGTAGCAGGGTACCATTTTAAGATCACTCGTCATGGCTTTCATAGAGAAATATTTTTGTCCATATAATTCTAAAAAATTATAATCAAGTGCTTTCTTGCTTTTTCATTCTTTTTTTCATTTTCACAAAAATTTGTGCTGTAAAACACGCTTATTATTTAGAGCCTAAACAAGTTTTCTCGTTTCCTGAATAGCTCCTTCTCATTAATGCAAAGCAAAGGTGAAACCAAATGAAAATATGCATCTATTTTACTTAACAAATTTTATGTCGAAAAACTATATAAGCATCACACAATCGACGCAAAATAAATACCTATCTCTTAAGCTTACGCGAATCAGCTGCTCATAGCCGTGACTCACCAACTTCAAGTACGTTAAACGCTTTCTTGTTCCCAAATTAAGTTGCTTACTGCTAAGAAGAAGGATATTATGAAAAATATTATGTATTAGAACTAGAAATATTTCCTCTTTCGTTTGGTGTATTTTTCTCACAACGTGCATATACTCCATTGGACATACAGTACAAGTCCGAGACCGCATTCTATTGTTTATGACGAATCTGATTACCGAGCCGCAAGCGCAAGCGCAAGCGTCATAGCCCCTATTCAACGTTCTGCCCAACGTGGGCCGATCGTTGCATAGGGGCTATTGAGCTTGCGCTTTTGACACAGCGATTAGGGCCTAGGAATATCTCAGTAACTATGTAGAGTGAATCTGGAGAAATGAAGTAATGGCTGAATTCAGGACAAAATATAAGGACCAGTGTCAACAACTCCACGTGACTGAGGAGCGTGGGCACACTCCCTTTAACCCGCGAGTTACTGGGGTATATTACGTAACGCGCCTTACTGGGGGGGGGGGGATATGTATTTTCTGATCTCCGGTCTCCGGAATCTCCGGAACTACGGGACCGATCTTAAAAATGCACAAACGGCATTCGTCTCGATAGCCCTGCAAAATTTGTTGAAGGAAATCTAATATTGTTAACCTTAGGGTCACCGATGACGTCACAGGTCATGTCAAATACAAAATGTTTGACCGTGTCATCAAAGTCTGATGAATGACATTGTCGCGCAAAAATGCGATATTAAGCGCATAAGCAGTTGATATATCGGTATAAGACATATAGGAATACAACAATCCGACAAACGCGTTTCGACATAAAGTCTTCTTCAGTATCGGTCAAATTCACACAGAAGAAGACTTTATGTCGAAACGCGTTTGTCGGATTGTTGTGTTCCTATATGTTTGAAACTTGTCTCATCTGCAATATATCGGTATAACTCGAGTGCCTATCTGACACTTCAAAGTACCATTCAACGCTGTTGATGACCTTGGTCAAGGTCATCCGAGGTCACGCTGCATATTTCGGTCATTAGTTGTACCACATGTGTATGGGTTTGTTTTGTTTGTCGACTAGAACGCGAAAAATGACCTTTCAAAATTGTTTGTTCCATATAAATAGAAGTAAAAACAAAACAACGGAATTGTTTTTTATGCATGGTATATTATACCTTTATGCAGTAGAGGTGATCGAATTTTGTCTTTGATAAACTCTTGTCATAAGTCAGTCATTTTTTATATCAGCTTAAAACTTGGTACACATTTTCATTGGACTCGTCTTGATCATATATACCTATACATTTTTTTTTAAACTATAAAAAATGTATTTGTATTTCTCAAAATGTTGAATTTCAGTTAATTCCGAAAATTCGAGATAACAGTTTGATAGCCTAGTCTTTTATAAATCATTTTGTGTATGACAATTTCCCTTATCTTTGAAAGAGTATTTTTACAGCGTTTTCCGCAAATCCTTATTTTTCAACAAAAAACGTAAAACATTACATCACTCTGACGTCATGTTAGCTTGGCCTTATATTTTTCCTGCAGCCCACAAGTGTAGATATGATGTGAAAGAAGATACTGAAAGTTTAGTGACGATAATCCTGTTGGTTTAGGAGATATAGGAGCTATTGCAAAATAATTAGAGGGGGCTATACTCCCCCTCCTAGTACCAGGGGGTAACTAAAAATGTCACAAATTATATTTATAATTCCCCACACAATCGTCTACAACAGTGACATGAAAACCACAATTCGCCGCCACCACTGCAGGTGGCAGAGCTCTGGCAGGTAGGTACAGTCTACAGCTGTGTGCGAACCAGACTTGTAACTGACTCAGAGTTGAGTCATTAATCGACTCATGACTCATGAGTCAGACATTTGTGGATGAGTCATGAGTTGAGTTGATTCAATTTAAAAAAGCGGGACTCGAGTCAATATTCGAGTCGACTCAATTTGTTTGAAACATAACTTGAGTCAAGAGTTGAGTCAGTTCTTCGGTTTTGAGTCAGACTTGAGTCGACTAAAAATGTGAGTCGTTACAACTACAAGTCTGGACTGCGTAGTCGTACAGCAGGGGGCAGCTGGCAGGTAGGCTACAGCCTCTGCCTCTACAGCTGTGTGCGTACTCACATTGCACGATGAACTGCGCGGCCGTGGGCGTTGGATGGCTGGTCAATACCACCACGAACAGCACGGCTGCACTGAGCACAGCACCACTTCGACCGACCACCATGGCAGCAGCAGCAGCAGCAGCAGCAGCAGCAGCAGCAGCAGCAGCAGCGGTGGGGAACACTCCGTCACGGCGCAGCACCTTCCGTCGACTGAGCCGAGCCGCCGGCCGGCCGGTGGACAATAGCAGCCAAGGCCGCCCACTCCCCTCACCCCTCCCGCAGCCGCGCTGCACGGAAACGGCACGCTAATCTAAGTGGAAACGGATAAAGCTGGCTTGCGGTGTCGCGAGGGAAACGAACTGCTGACGTCATATCCGCCGCGCTGACTTCCCAGCGCAGTTGATACCGACGTTGTCAATTGGAATATTTCAGCACCCAATCTTACTAAGTGCCAATGCCATTTGTCATGAATGCGCAATGCGCATTGCGTTAGTAGTTAAGTACGGCGTAGTAAGGAAGTAAGTACGGCGTAGTAGTAAGTAAGGTATGCCAACGTGCTGGGATAAGGGGTACTGTACATACCCCGCTATCAAAAGACGGGGACGCGTCCCCCCGATTGCGCCGCCCCTGCGAATGATATGATAATGAATGATACTGTCCTGAATGAATGCGAATGAATGATACTGTTCCACCTTAACATTATATGTGAGTTGAGATAGCCATTTTCCGTGCTTGGCATTGCAATTGTGTATGGTATAAGTTAAAACAACCATTGAGGTCGAATCACAAAGAAATTTGAGTTTGGTTTTGACATCTCCAACAAAGAACCCTATAGTGTATTAGCATTAGGATTCTTAATCGATGACTCATCTCTCACTTTACCCAATGAATTTGTGAAAGTCGATAACTTTGTTTATTACATTTGGCCTTGTACATAAGCCATACACTAGTCATACATTAGCAGCGGTGAAGTATTTGTCTATTTCCCCAAAAATCCTTCATATGACGCATCAAACCCCCAATATTAAAAACCTATTTTTTATATAAATTAAGCACTGTTAGTGAGAAAAATGTCATAACGTGTTCGGCAGCAATTACTTAATAATTAGCACACATGCGGCGTACATTTGAGAACTTTTGAAAAGGTGGACAGTCCTTTAAGCACCTGTGCCCAACGCACAGAAGCTAACGTATGCAGTTAAATGAGGCGCAGTGTAGTTAGTAGTTACACTAGCGGATCCAGAGGGGCGGCAGGGCTTAGTCCCCCATATTGCCTGAATAGGCGAAAATTCGACATATTTTCCCTGTACGGGAAAATATAATTAAACTTTTATCAAAGGCATATTTGATTTAAACGTTCAGTAAGGTTACAAGGAAACAAATCCGATGATTTTTTCGAATTGGTGATAACTTGTGGAAACTTAGCCCCACATGCCACGTTCTGGATCAGCGCAGTGTGATAGTTATACATCAAAATTGTTTTGTTACTTCCTGGTCTCAGGATCGTCATGTAGTAGGTAAGGTCACCAAAACTGATTGATATTTTGAAATTTGACGCCGTTTTGGGTGAAACATCAGAAAGCGTAGGAACGTGACAAAAAGTGAGGGGGGACCAGCGAAACTTCAATCTCTTTGAGGGCAACTCGATCCCCCAACACAGGATTCTATGCAGTTTTTGAGCTCCTTTCGTCTTCGCAGGAATCGTTGCGCTATTTTATTTGTATAACAAAGTAAAATTGTTGATTTTAGCTCACCAAAATGGACAAAAAGTGGGGGCCATGGCCCCCACGGCCCCCGCGTTCCTACGCCTATGTGAAACATAAAGGAAAGTATCTACATTCTACACGGGTCACGGAGTGCATTTTTTCCAGAGAAAGGTTGCTGGGATAGAAGGAACTGTACCCCCCTATCTGAGGATAGCGGGAGACGCGTCCCCCCCCGTTGGCGCCACCCCTGCAGGAGGGCGGTGAGACACTGAGTCACGATGATGTGAGTATAACCACACAGCCACTGCAAGCTGCACGCGATCCACGGTGGACAATGTGTCATACGAGCCTACACCTACATATCTCTCATTCATGTGTTGCTCCTTACTAAACTAAAGAGTTTTGTCATGTAACTGGACAACGAAACACGAAAACACCTATGTATGTATGAAAGTTTATTGTGAAGCTAACAATGATATCGTCATGGTGCGCATCGTAACCGGCAAGTTCTAGTAGTGATGAGTAATATACATCCTTTCTTAGAAGGAATTAGTCATCTAATATACCTGCTGCGCTCTCATCAGATTGTACGCAGCTCTGATGCGTCATAAATGACGCCGAGTGGGCTGTGATGATTGTGCCAGGACCTGTGCCGATACAATTTGTAAGAGGATCGCGATCAGTAAACCACGACTACGACGCGGAACGTTACGACGCAGGAGGCTACGACACAGCGGACACGATACTAAAAGGAGTTTCATTGCAACGTCGTAATTTTAACTGCCGAGGCCTCGAGAGCTACGAGGGGAATTCCATGTCCAAGAATGGCGCACTGTCTAGCGAGAATAGTGCCGACTCACCGCTGCAGGTGAATACCGCCTGTTCCCCTACTTAACCGAGGTGAGAGCAGGTGAATACCGACTGTGCCCCTACTTAACCGAGGTGACTAGAGCTGCAGGAAGTCGGTGACGTCACGCACCTATTCCGAATTCAGGTAACGGACAGTTTTTTCCCATTAGTATAACACATTGCAAATAATGAGAGGTACCTACTTCAAGTCTTCAAATATGATCAGCAGGACTGTACACACAAACTCACCATACATGCATGCCACAAAACAAAGAATCACGGCATAAAAGTTTAACACAAAACACGTTTTACAACAAAGCATCGATTTGCAATCACCACGCTCGTGCGGCGCTGTCGCTAATACATGCCTGGCCGACGGTCAGGTCTGAGCTGGCATAGTGTTCTCATGGCTTGTTTGCTCTGTTACGCCGCAAGTGAGATTGTGTCAAGTTGGGCTGGTACCAAGGCCCAGGAATCGGGGGGAGGGGGGGCAGTCGGCAGCCGCTCCCCCAAAATAGTCAGATTTTAAAACATTACGCCTTGGCGATTGCATGGAAAGAATCGGACTTTCAGAATGCCTCAGCCCCAAACTTTTGGAAAGTTTCAGCGCCCCTGGCGTTGGTACTATAGGTCAAAAATTTATAGTTGTGTTATATTGGTTCCAGTGTTAGGACTTTTTATGCATTGTTCAGATTGACTGCTACAGACCAGCCTTGCTCGTTCAGCTGACTGGAGAGCTGAGAGCCCACCTCACATCTCTGGAATCTGCTGAACACACTGCAGTCATCATAGTGCGTACCGCATACTTGCCGCTTATATACCACGCGCCCTGCATCTCTAACTAACTATTTAAAGAAACTTTGTATGTCTTTCTGTCTGTTCTTCATTTTGTTTGGTGTTACGGGAGAGGACCGCTCGGTCCAGTCGAACCATTGCGCAGCCATGGGATGAAGGAGAAGGTAAAGTGGGGTCAAAAATGAAACCGCTGACCGGCAGCCGCCCCATGAACAGGGCCCTTCCCCGCAGGACCGAGGCTGCGAGGAGGGCCCACGCCATGAACGACGAAGCCACCACTCCCGGGGGACGGCTCGAGGGCCGTCACTTGCCCGGTGGCCAGCGGCCCCCAGACCCGGGTAAACGTCGGCGTGGCAAAGGATATAGGACCGGCAATCGAGAGGATTAAAAGGTGGATGTCTGTTCTTCATCCAACGTTTTCCTTATACCTATTATAAGTACGATAAGTTATGTAGTTCGACACATTAGCATATAATAGTAACTAAGAAATCCTTTTGCAGATCGCATGACAATATGTGTGTATATGATTCTGCTCCATTCATTTCCCAACATAAAACCGTCCTCCTACAAGTAAAGATAATGTCTGACTGTGTTATAAAAAACACGACACAACTTCCACCGATAATACCGCCGTCCGCCCTCTGATGAGCGGAACTTGAACTATACGCAACCAGCGAGGTACGGGTTGCGGTTTGTGCACACCAGCGCCACCTATATAGAATATTCGCTCAATGCGCACACCAGCGACACCTATACGCTATGGCTCAGAGAAGGGGTTTAGCAGTAAACGTAAAGAAATATAGCCGTTCGCACCGAATTGAAAAGTCTTTAAGTCACAAACCACAATCCCTTGACGGGTGAGTACCTCGGTAATATGAGGAGCAAAAAACGTACAAATGCAGTCTGTATGCATAGATCGTCCAGCGGAGCGGACGGATTAGCATTAGTATACACTAATAGAGTCAGTGGCAGGGGCACCAAACAGAAGTGGCTGTCAGTCCGGTATGTTATGCGGCGCGTTGTGCACGCCTATAGTAATCCCAGGATGAAAGGCAGATCATTTCACATTGTTTGACGGGGAAAAATGATCGTGATATAAGCCATTTTGGCACGTCACCGTGCTCGCGTGCCTGCATTGTTGGCAGTTGGCACGTCCGCTTGTTCTCGGTGATGCATCCATGTCAGTATCTGACCAAATTTACTGTAGTTTTTACATTTCAGTGGCCGCAGCGGAACAGTTCCTTGCACCAGCTGGTACTGAATTAATCCCAGTTAAAGGGAGAGTGCCACCTTGCAGGCCAATATCGAGTTTTTTGTGTCAATTGGTAGATTACGCGTGTCCGATTTCATCTGAAAAGTTTGGTTCCCGAAACTGCCCCCATTAGATCAAAAAATACATTTTGCACCAGCAATTTGATTGGCATCATTCTTAAATGATTATGGAGTCGCCTCCGCGCTATTGTACTGAATCCACTTCTTTGCGGACAAAAATATTCTTATTTTGAATATTGCAAACCAATCATCACCAGTGCAGTCAGTGAACTTATAAAATCTATAAAAAAAGCGTATCCTTTTAAAGGGAATGTTTCCTTCTCTGAAGTTGTCCAATGTACGCCGCTTGTGGTCGCAAAATATGAAAATGTTAATTTGCTGCCTAACACCGATTCTGACATTGGTTCTCTCACAAACAGTTGCTCAATTTATTAGAAAAACTAAGTGAAGTTTTAGTATTTGGGCTGATGACGTCATATTAAAGGAATTTTGTGGAAAATAAGAAAAAAAAACCTTCAACGCTGCAATATGGTTATGACTCGTGTATTGGCTAATTATAGCCAAATGTTTAAAACAAGTTTCTACTTTCATCAACATTTGATAAAAGGATGACGACATCGGCTTTTTTAAGAGCTACCCTAATTACACTAGGGCCATATTATTCAGATGGCAAAACCTAAACTCAAAATTTACTTTCGATTAGACCTCTGTGGGTGTTTTTAACTTCTACAATACTTAATTTCAAATTGGAAATCCAACAACTTGGCCATCTCAACTCAAATCTTATGTTAATGTGAAACATTCCCTTTAAGCATTGCGTGCGCATAGCTAAGATAAGACTCATGACTGTGAACGCTCCTAATACCAACGAAGACTATATTAAACGTAACTTTGCTATATCACTGTGGTAGGCATAATGTAGTTGAAAAAGCTGAGACCGTCTGGGCCTCGCTGTTTTACATCAATTTAACTAGCAGGTAAAAATAATGTATGCAAGCCAGCCACATAAGCGACAGAGCTACGAGCAGCCATGTTGTGATTAACCAAACGTGGCAACTGGCAAGATGGTTCCAGTCGCTTTGCTGTTTATAATATCCACTTGCCCGAAACGACCGGCAGCACTGCTGGAGGCAGCGCCCGCGACGTGCCAACAGGTGACATGTCGCCATTGACTGGGTACTGGGTAGTGATGTCATTTTCCCAAAATTTCCTGACCAAAACCAATCCAATACCAAACAGGAGGCATTTTGGGTTGTCCACAATATTGACCGATTTTGGCTGAGGCCTAAAAAAAAATGCCTTCCAAGATTTGACGATTTTTTCTATTTTTGAATAGTATACTTATTTAAACAAGATTAAGCTGACCGAAAAGTGTCCAACAATTTATAAGCATGACCGACCGATTACCGAATCGGTCACACAATTTTTTCGGTAACCAAAATTTTGGTTACCGATTGACACCGCTAGTACTGGGTAGCCGGTATATATCGCCTTAGGGTAGCCTTTTGGCCGCATCAAACTTTCGTCACGGAATGATGTCCAATGAACTTGAATTCATAATCGAGTGGGAGTATCGACGCAACAAAGCTTTGCATCGTGAAAGGTTCATGGCCCAGAAATATAAACTAAATTATGCGATAGTTTGCTGTACAAAGGAACATGACAACATACAAAAGACTCAGTCCGACACATGTGTCATTCTCCTGACTCTGGCATGCTACCATCCGGCCCCGCCCCTCCCCCTTGCCAAGGTATGTGTGTCCGCACTCCACATCCTCTCACAGCTTGGCTACTGGCTACGTGACGACCGGAACTGCTGTACAGTGTACACTTACACCCCTCAGTGGTGACAAAATGGTGCTGACGTTTGATGAACTTAACAAAAGCGGTATTTTACTACCGGGCCAGTTCAAACCGCGATTGCGACTACCGCCCATGCCTGTCACAGTGACAACAGCTATGTCCGACAGAGCTTTTCGCGCACCACGCTTCCAGTCCCCCCTCCCTACAAAGTACAAACAAGCAAACATTTCCTTACACTGTAAACAAATATTAGCATCCCGGATGCTAACAAGGTGCAAATTTTGGTGCTAAGATTAGCAGCTTATCGATTTAGCATGA